>JAJLRJ010000009.1:37776067-38061067 GCA_024195265.1 Dendrophyllia cribrosa
TTCCGAGGTTTGTACTAAAATATCTCCTGAGGTAATGAATAATTTAAAATGTTTAAAATGAAACGAAATGAATTTTACTTTAATCTTATCGAGTTCAGTCTTTATTTCTTGTACTTTTGTGTCACATATCTACCGCTCTATCAAACGAGTTTTGTCGTACATTATAAACACCTTTATTTTTTAACGGTCACCAATGATATCAGATATCATAAATTGATTTTACCAACAGCGCAGCTTGTAGAAATAAAACGGTTAAAACGTCGGGTAGGTGACAGGTTTATTTGTAGGTGCATCTTTCTAAGGGCACAAATGATGACGAAATGAAACAGTTGGGAGGCTGAAAACTCAAATGGTATTTACACAAACTCCCTGCGTGTAGCTTGCGCCGTTTTATTTACAGAGCGAAATTTAAAGGACGCGGCGCGGGTGGTGGGCACGCGCTTTCACGCGTGTCCGCTTTAAAAGTGACGGGGATGTA
The DNA here is from genome assembly GCA_024195265.1 of Dendrophyllia cribrosa. Lineage (NCBI taxonomy): Eukaryota > Metazoa > Cnidaria > Anthozoa > Scleractinia > Dendrophylliidae > Dendrophyllia > Dendrophyllia cribrosa. Next base: position 37,776,546 of record JAJLRJ010000009.1, read on the forward strand.
TGAATGGAACCAAATTGTAACACCAACCAGAAGAGATCCCTTGGGCCAAAAACAGACCGAAAAATTAATGATCCCTTCAAATCTCAAAGCCAAACCCCAGAAAATAGTGATATCAACAAATGCTACCAAATAAACAACTTAATTGGATGCAAAGATTTCAGAAAGCAAAATAGAAGCAGTAGTTTGGAGATAAATTGTAGGATTGCAAGAATGGAAGTGGATTACAGTTCAACAAATTTGATAATTCGTGACAGGGTCTGGCGGTCAATAAATCAAACTTGCCACTCGTGTAGAATCCTGTCTCTTTAGTTAATATTTCTTTGTTTTCGTCACTGTTGTTGTACATTAATAGAAAAGAACAACAACAATAATGAAACGGAACTAAGCTACAAGTGAAATTTCAAAATAATGTTATATAATAAAAAATTAGCTTACTACAAATAGTATTGTACAGTAAATAGATAAAAAGAAAAGGTAAACAAAAAAGAAAAAAGAAAAAATTAGAGTAACAAGGTAAGCTGGGTGTTTTTGAGAAAAAATATCAGCGGGCTGTTTGCTCACGCAGGACATAGGATAAAAAAAAAAAAAAAGAAGCTATACACAATTTAGAACTTTTTTCCATTTCTCCAGGTGCACAAGCGTCTTATTATTGTTCGCAGCAATAGTCTTTTCGATTTCCATGACGTGCTTTAAATAACTCTTAAACAACATAATATTCGGTGTTAATTTCTTTTGTCTACAGCTAAAGATGGTTTGTTTAGCTAAAATTAATAGGTGATTAATTAACTTAAAGTCCTCTGTATTTTCAAAAATACCCAGCATTATTTGACGTTTACTCAAGTTTATCAGAGATAAGTTGACGTAATTAACCCATACAAGGAAATCGTCCCAGAACACTTTTATGCTAGTACACTCGCAAAAAATATGCTCCGGAGATTCGCTCTCTAAACCACAGAAAGTGCAAAGTGGTGATGGGACTAGCTTCACCTTGAAAAGAGTTAAATTGGCAAATAAAATCCTATGCAAGATTTTAAACTGAAAAATTCTGGTTCTTGTGTCAATTGTTGTTATAAAAGGGATCTTATATATAGTTTTCCAATCGAGCTTTTCGTCAGGAAAAGACTCATTGAACTTAACTTTAGCAGAAGGTTCCTTAATTTTCGTACTAATAAGGGACTTACTTGTTAGTTGCTGGATGTCAATTACAGAAATACCATCTAAACTTACGCATATATTTTCAAGGTCACTGTTTGTGCTAGTCGCAGAGCGAAAGGGAATCGAATTGACGTTTGGGGCTTTCAACAGCAGGCGCCATTCTTGAGGGAGAGAGTGCACGATACCCATCCAGAGAAAATATTCAGATGGTTTGATTCCTTTCTCTCTCAAATCGTCAAAACCCAAAAAAGTTCCGGTCCGGGACAACATGTCTCCGATTGTTATCAAACCTAAGTTTTTTAAACGGGAATAATAAACAGATTTGTTTCCAATACAGATGAATTTATTATTCCATATCGGTTGCCGCAACACTCCGTCTATTGTTTCATTTGTCCACTTAACCAAGGATGACCAGGAATAAAAACATTCCTTATAAAATGTTGAGACTCTAATAGGCAACTTTGGAAAATCAAAATTACATTGTAAAAGAAATCTACCTCCCACATTTTCCAGACACGAATCTAGAATGTTTTTCCACGCACGAACATCATTACTGGCATATCGCTTTAGGATCATTACTCTTTGTGCTTGAATAGCTGTCTCCAAATGAGTCATTCTTAAGCCGCCATTTTCAATATCATTAATAATTGCCAAACGTTTGATCTTGTCTTTACCATTCCAGATAAAGCTGTACATTACTTTGTTGATTTCCTTTACGATTAAGTCACTAGAACTGATATTAGTCAAGCGATACAAGAACTTTGGAATAATGAGAGATTTTAGAACCTGTATTTTTCCCATGATAGTAAGGCCACGCCTCTTCCACTGGACTAAAAGCTTTTTGACCGATTCTAACGTGGTATCAAAATTAAGCTTATCACGAAGCTGCTCATTGTATGTAAAATAGATACCTAAGATTTTTGGCGGCTCAGAGTTGTTGGTAAGTTTGAGGATATCATGTAAATTAGTGCTTCTTTGTCGACTAAGCCAAAGCGCCTCAGTCTTCGATTTGTTTGGTTTTAGTCCGGCGCATTTTCCAAACTGATCAAGCATCTTCATAAGGTTGTTGAAGGATTCAAAATTTTTGAGAAACGTTGTCATGTCATCCGCAAAAACAGTCAACTTAATTTCCTTCGCATTGACTGGTATCCCTTGAATAGATTTGTTCCCGCGGATGCCTATTGATAGTATCTCTATAACTGTTATGAAAAGATAGGCAGAGAGTGGATCTCCCTGCCTTACACCGCGCCCTACATCAAAATAGTGAGAAGTGTAACCATTATTCATAACGCAACTTTTTGCACCATTATAGAAAGTTTTGATCCATTGAATAAAATTGGGTCCAAAATTAAACACTTCTAGAACCCTAATAAGAAATTTCAAATCGACCGAGTCAAATACTTTTTCGAAATCAATGGCAACAAGCATACCTTCAATATCCCTTGATCTAGTGTACCACATGACATCATCGATTGTTCTTATTGCATCAGATATAAGTCTATATTTCACATATGCACATTGATCAGGATGAATAATATTAGGCAGGACCTTACACATTCTTCTAGCAAGAGATTTAGATCCAATCTTTGCGTCAACATTTATTAAGGATATTGGTCGCCAGTTTTTCGCGAAGCGCTTATCTCTATCTTTTTTATGTAGTAGGGTAATCACTGCCTGCTTCTGGGAGTTTGATAAATGACCATTTTCAAAGGCGTAGTTTAAACACTGAACTAGTTGATTTCCAAGTAAAGGCCAAAAGCATTTATAAAACTCAGCAGGTAAACCGTCATTACCAGGAGTCTTGTTATCGGACATTGATAAAAGGGCATTGTAACACTCGCCCACAGAAAGACGTCCCTCGCAGATTTTCTTGGCGTCCTCATCCAATTGCGGAATATCGCTGTTAGTCAAAAATAGATAGAAGATAGTTATTATATATTACACTGATCGTGGAACTGACTATTTGCAGGAAATGTGAAGCCTAAAACAGCCCTACCAGAATCGAACTACCCAAAAAATACCAAAACTCGAGAATTTTAAACCAAAAGAATCTTTCCAACATCACTTTAGAACTTGAGTTCACTTTAGTTGGATTGTTGTGTTTAGCGGAGAATTAAAGTCGTTATTTCCCTGCAGTTTTTCGCGGTTTGCTACTCAAGACAGGTATGCTAATTAAGGGACACTCAGAAGCCGCTTTAGTGGAAAAAGAAGAGCTTTCAGGAATAAAATCTTGCTTCGAGAAACTTCATACGTTTTTATCAATGCAGGGGAAATGTTTGTTTTACGGATTAGCGGAGATTTAAAGAATTTTCAAGGATTTCCAAGGTAAAAAAATTACATTTTTCGATGCGAATTTATGTTGATATCAATCTCTGATTGACATTTTCTTTGTGCTCTCGTTGGTTTGGAGAATTGTTTATAAAACGTGCTTAAATTCAGTTGTATTGTTTTCTTGAATTTCATCGAAGACAGCGCTATAATTGGTACGCGTTTTGCTTTTAAACATAAACGTATTGAGATTTGAATAAAATTTTTCGAAAGAAGACTGTGTTGTGCAATGTGTTTGTTCATTCATTACATAGGTTGAAAAGCGATTTTATGTAAACAAAACAAGACTTGGATTTCATAGTAACTGTTCTAACTTCACTCGCGTCGCCTTATGCAAATCTGTTTGTGTATTTTTTGCAATTTTGATTTCCAAATCAGTTTCTCGGGCAATTTTTGATACGAAACAAGTGTATTTTATTCGGAAATTAGTCATACTAGTTATTCTACACCCAGAAAAAGTTTTTTTTTTAACTTTTGTACGGTCTAAATGTACTGTGCAGACGGTCACGTAATTCTGTTTTTGAGAATTGCTAAAATTGAAAAATAGCCCGGTCGTCAATCTTAATTCTTGTGCTTCCGACCTTTCACCTTAGTTAAGCTTATCATCGCCTTTCTGTTCAAAGAGCGACGCTGTTAGGCTCAGCCTATCTCTCTCTATATATATATATTAGGTTATTCTATCCAATATTTCACGTCAGGCAAGGCCTGATATCTGCAGGTAATAAAATGATTGCAAGAAAAACGTTACAATTCAAATCGTCAAGAAACAAAGGAATTAAGAAGAAAACTTGTGTCTTGGAGATTTGTCTTGGTAAAGAAATTTCTCGAATTCTTTATCTACAACAACAACAACGTTTATTCGTACTGTAAAGTTCGAATCTTGGTTCTAGTTGGTCATAAGGATGGTATAAATACTCCAATCCTCTGTCTCCAACTGGTGATATCAACCTCCATCCTTTGCGTTGGATCTTAGTCAGAGAAGAAGACTAGACCGTGGCCGTAACTTGTAAATGAACACTTTGGAAATGATTTTCTAGCCAGTTTGTTAATGATAGCCAACAGTTACAGGTGATTTAACAAGAAATAAATGTGTTATAGATTCGTCAAACTTGCCACAAAAGGAGCACATGAGCGACGCCACCTTTACCATCTCGTTTGTGTAAATGATCATATTATATCAATTTATATTGTAATTCTCTAGCTTTAGCACCTAGAGTTGTACTTCTAGGAAGTTTTCGACATGCAATTTTTGCCGTACACATGTAAAATATCAATCTCGTTTTTAAATTAAGCCGATCTAAAACGCTTACGAGTTCCATTGAGGTATTTTATTGCAAGTCATCGATGCATCTGAAAAGCCGAAATGAAATTTCCAGCAGGGCGTATGGTTTGTACTTGGACGGAGCTCACAACCTAAGCTACTAACTACAGTTGGGATTATATTAAAGCCAACGAACGAGATTTCCTTCTTAAAATTAAGAAATGCTCCAGAAATCGGTCAATTACAGCTTCACATACTCACGCAAATTAATTTAAAACTAGAAAAAAAAACTAACAAGGATTGCGTGTTTTACTTTTAACAAATGTTAAGAATTCATTTCAGTCCCCTTATTTTCAGTTTCTCTCGTTAAGCAACATCGTGAAGGAATCGCGAAAAACTGACTGTATGGCAAAATTTAAACATGAAGCAGTGTCATTTAAGAACGTTTATTCCGATTTTTAGAAGCAAATTCAAGGTAAAGCGCAGCCACATGTCCTGTTTTGCAGTCTAGCTTGGGATGACTGTGACATCTCTCATACAGCTCAAATTCAAAGCACACCGTGTTCGATCACAGGCAGCCCAAGATCAGTATGTGACGGTTCTTTGATATTACGCAACGAACGATTTTATATAGACTTTGTATGGGAAATTCACTTTGGTCTTATATATGCTAAATATGCTCGTAAAATAAAGCTATTAATGTAGAAATAAACTTCACTTACCTCAACATTGGGTTTTCGTTGTGTCTTATGCAATTTGGGCGCAAATCATGTCCATTTTAGACGGTTTTGTGGCTTACCAGTTTTTGCGATGTCGTTCGTTGCGTAATTATCAAAGAACCGTCCCATACTGAGCTTAGGCTGCCTGTAGTTCGATCAGGAGCCTTGGGTAATAAGCTGCTGGTTCGATTCAATACTCGATATTATAAGTTGTAGTGAAACAATAGAATCCACAGAGAATGAGGTCAACATCTCAAGAGCCTAATTTCCGTTTACGCAAGTCACGTCTACCCACTGTGAGTGAATTAAGGTTACATGGAAACCAATAATTGGGACACGCTAGCTCGATTATTTCTCCCCCGTGAGTAGCCCAATTTCGATATAATAAAATTACTCATACTTGGCTCCGATGTTTTGTGGCTTACGAGTTTTTGCGATAAAACAAAAAAAAACACATTGAGGTTCGGGGATGAATAATAAATGTCTTTAGTTTTACTGATTCCCCTAAGCCTCGGAGCCTAGTGAGAATTTTGATACATTGGTCTTTTTTACCGCGTCAGCACCTATAAACAAATCGCAAATCGCGTTGACTTATAAGAGGTTCGGATCTTGGAAACCTTTTATAACATGGGGAAATAATTCAGTTAGGCGGGATAAAAATGTCACGTCATTTTGAATACGGAAAACGTTTCGCTGGGGTTTTCAGAATGACAGCAGCTCGCGAAATAATAACAATTTAAGAAACTTAAGAACGGCTTTTAAAGTTTTTGTAAACATTCTTTTCGTTGGAAACCACCACTGGTCGAAAGTGTGTAAAATCGGCTCGCGGGAACTGATAAGCGAAAATCACTTCCTTGTTAAATAAGCCTGTTAACATAAAATCTTTCGAAATAATAGAAGCCGACTGAAGTTATTCCTCTTTTTTATCTTAAAAGATAAAAGAAAGACCATTTTAATTACGCGACTGTCTCTTAGACGTCAAGACTTGTTAGAGAGCACCATGGAACCGTCGAGAACATTGTCACAACTTGCCGGTCCGATATCGGTTTTAATTTATTCAAGGGCTGATAATAAATGATAAACACTCATCGAAATTGGGATAGTTACTGACAGTTTTTGGTTATTCTACTCCGGTATCAAGGAAGTTTTTATCTGTATTTCTTAAATAAAATGAACTATACGGTATTCAATGTATACGACTGTTGTGCATGTGAGAGGTGTAAACGCATATTGAATGTACACCATTGCTTAGCAACAGTCAAAATACCTTTTCATACAATCTCATGTAAATTATCACTCGGTTTATGGCCCGCTGTCACAGGTTGTGTTGGTTACGATGGAGTTCAATTCCGCTCAACTAAAAACACCCTGAGCTCATCAGTGCTTAAAGATTTAAAGGAAAGAAATCTTCATAATGAGATAGGCAGCGTATCTTGGTAACAATGCTAGATCGGTTTGACCAGGTGCTGTTGCCACAAAGCTGACTGCGACTCCAACACGCTTGCGGCTAAAGTTCTATTTTATATATCCGTTGGCTAAGTTATTACATAAACTCGAGATTTATAGCAGTGATAAATACGTATTTTGCAGCGAAGCCTGACGCAAGTATAACGGAGATTTTGTTCATTTTCGCAAGTTTAACTATTACAGTACGATAATTTCCAATAATCGTTTTATTCGATCGATCATAACTGATACGATGACTGACAAATGCGGCGACACGGGAACACTTCTGTTGCCATTTCTGGATGAATCAGGATGGATTGAGGGACTACGGATTTTTATCTACCTGATCGCGCTTTTATGGTGCTTTATGGGAGTAGCGATAATCGCCGATGTCTTCATGTGTGCCATCGAAACGATCACAAGCAAAACGAAGCAAGTGAAGGTCGCTAAGCAGGACAGCGATGAAATGGAGGTAGTTGAGATTCGAATTTGGAATGACACAGTGGCCAACCTGACTTTGATGGCCTTAGGGTCATCAGCGCCAGAGATTTTGTTAGCGATTTTTGAGATTGTATTACTCAACAAGTTTGAAGCAGGCGAGCTAGGCCCAAGCACTATTGTGGGTTCTGCGGCCTTCAACCTCTTTGTAATCACAGGCGTTTGTGTTATGACGATACCCACGCACGAGCAACGAAGGATAAAAGCGATCAAAGTGTTCGCTGTAACTGCAACATTCTCAATTCTGGCGTATGTTTGGCTTTACATCGCTTTAAGCGCGAGCTCTCCAAACGAGATCGAACTTTGGGAGGCAATTTTAACTTTCCTGTTGTTTCCAATTTTGGTTGTTATCGCCTATATCGCCGACAAAGATTACTGCTCCGGGAAAGTTTCGCCCCAAGACGCAGGAGTCCTTGAGCTCGGTATGTACTAATATAATTTCCACTTATATGACCTTATATCAGTATAAAGTTTCAGGATTTTGCGAAATATAGGCCAATTTGTTTACCTCTTAAATCCATGTACGTGATCTAGCATTTTAAATTGCTTCGATTTCGCAGGATGCAATTTGTACTTTCTTCGAAATGAAAAAAATATGCGTACATGTAACTCGTTTGAATGTTATGACTGAATCGCTCCGAAAATGTGCGTGAGTTGCTAAGTTTCGAGGTGAGAAATACACACGTTGCTGTGCAAAGAAAAGTATATTGACCTGACTGCCGTTTTGTGGAAGTTTTTTTTAATTTAAATAAGAAGCAAAAGTTTTAATTGCGGTAATTATTCTTTCAATGCATAAGTTTTATTTCTATGATAAAAACGTGACCAAAACGAACTCGACGTACCGGTTGCTAAGTCTGCTGAACAGAAGAAATTTGTTCAGCTGTCATGAGCCAATAAACAAACAAATAACTCAAGAAACACTGGCCGTTAACCCTGTTATTAGCAAACAGAAAAATTTAACAAATTTTCTATCGTTTGTCACATCTTATTTCAGATTTTAGACTTTAGTTCTGTTCACATGTGCAGTGAGGTGTCTCAATTTAATATTCTTTTGGCCGCATAAATATGCCCGCCTGGATTTCCAAACTGAATAATACATTTTTGTTCATGTTTAGTTCCTGGAAGTCATAGAAATAAATAGGCTTAAATATATTATTTTGTCGAGTACCAGAATATATATTTTTGTTTATTTATTTGTTAAACAACCAAATTTGCTGAAAAAGACATAGCCCTAATTTCCAGTTTTAAGTATTGAAACCATAGTTTTTTTAGAATTTTAAATTCGTGTCTGAAAACATAAATAAAGCATCTATTTACGTGTGAGGCCAATTAACACTGTATTTGAAAAATATTTTAATACTGGGTGTATATTTAAATTAATTAGGGTGGCAGATTTTTATTTATTACAAAAAAAAATGTAAAAAATATTTCCATATATAATATTGCGCCCTTCATAATAACAAAGATATTTTAACAGGAAGCCCATGTCACAAATGTGGTTTTAAGTTTTCTACACTCTCCCAAATTCACATTTATTATTAATAATACAAACTGTTTGCAGCTGCAACTGACTACTTAAGTTTATCACTGTATAAAAACCAGTCTGCAGATTTATTTATTCTTTTGTTAATATAAATATAATTCTCAGTAACTATGGATTTAAAGCGGACTATATGATTTAAATTTTTCACAATAGGAGTAATTTGCGTAAAAGAAAATTATTTCATTTTGAATTTGGCATTTGAAGAGACCCCAAATTAATATTTGCAAGAATTCTGCAGTTGCCAATATTTGTTAATTGTGTGAGACAGCAGGATTTCATGACCAATAAGAAATTTACCGGTACATTAAATTTGCAAATGATGCTGATGATTGTTAGAATCAAAACTGTCAATTTCCTAGCTTCACTCTCACAAGTATTTAAATAAAAATTCAAGAAAAATTTCAAATTTAATATTATGATCTATTAAAATTGTAGTGAAAAACAAACAGTTATGCCTAATGCATAGAAAAGTACTGCAGAAAATATTTTGTTTAAATGCGGTTGAAGTTAACACAATTTCACAGACAGACATAAAAGTTAGAAAATTCTACATTTACAAAACTCATGGGTAATATCTCTGGGAGTGAAAAGATGGCAGGTTGAAAATTTCAGACCAGTTTAAAATTTTTAATTTTACTTTGTCTTAGAATTTTAACTTTTAAACAAATATTTTTATTATTCTATAGCTAGGTATAAATTTTAACACATTATTTACATATTTTATCTTTTTGTTATACTTAATTCATAGTTCAGTTATAGACGACCCCACAAGCTGTACAGCTTTAATCACTAAGTCTAATTGTGTCTTAATAAAGATTTTACATTACATTACATTACATGATGACCATAATCTGAGGCAAAAGAAAATAGAAATCAAAAAACAGGTGTGAAATTTTCAAACCAAAACAAAAGTTAAACCATACGGTACAACATGTAGAAATGTCTGTATTTTGCATTGATGAATTAAACATGGCATATAGCTTAAATCAGTTTATGCTACTAAATGAATTAAGAAATATATATAATTTATATATACATTTAATTTTGGTCACTGAAAAAATGGATATTTTGTTTATTATCTCCAAGCACAAGAAATGAATGAATGCCTGTCTATCATGTATTAAAAATTAAGATAAAGCAATCATGCTGCCACTGCAGGAAAGTTTTTTTTATCTATATTATCATATGAACTCAATAAGATTATAAACCAACTGTTATGGTCTGAGTTAAGCTCTTTGAGAGATGCCTTAAGAAATTAAACATGGCTTCCTGAAATTATTTTCACTATACCATAAATAGCATGTTTGTTATATTTTCATGAGACCATTGTTCACTTTATTGTACACTGCCTGTTCATGAAAACATGAACAATTTAGATATAAAAATCTGATTCGGGGATCATGCATACAGACAGAAGTATGTACTGTCACCTAGACCGTCATCACTCTCGCACATAAATATTTGGTAAAACCATTTTGTAATAGACTGTTAGCAGTCCCTCTCTGGATAGTGGAGCAGGCGAGCAAATACGTGATCGGTGATCGACTGAGTGAGCGAAAGACGAAAGTACATGTATTGTTTCGCTTGCTCCAGTCTTGCCAAGCTTCTCAGTTGTTTTTGTGATTAGCTTGTCCGCTCGACTGACTGAAGAAGGGACATGCCAGCTAGCAGTCTAATTTTGTAAGTTAAAATGGAGCTCAACTTCAACTCCACTAATAGTTATAGAGTAATCATCATTGATGTGCAATTAGGAGATTATGGGAGAGTGGGGCCTGGGAGAGGGTTTATTGGCCTTCATCTAATACATTTTTAAACTCTATGATTACTTAATTAGCTGTCAATGCTGCAAAGAATGTGGCCTTAGTGCAACCTTACTCTATTATTTTTGTTGTTGTTTTTTTAAGTTATTTTTGTTTTTTCTTTACCTTAAACAGCTGAGGGCTCAAAAGCTCTGGCCACACCAACATCATGCCATGATCCAGAAGTTGAAAGCTTCATAAAGGTATTATTTTTGTTTATACAGTGTACATGATAGCAATATTATCCCAGAGGGTTAAGCTTGATTGAAATTGTCATGCCAGCATCATTTACAACTGGACTGAACAACCTGTGAAACAGCGACATACTGTGTACTCACCCCACCCTCACCGCTACTTTTTATAAGCAATCGTTAAGCTTATATTTTGGCTTATTTTTAGTTCCAACTCACCCGGCTTTTTTTCCTTCCCGGTCCAGTTTTGCCATTCTTCATTACTGCTTTCTGTAAACCTCTGAAATGAAATTGTTAGTCTGTGACTGACCTAATATTAAAGCTAATAATGCGTTAAGAAAAATCTACAGCGTTAGATCATGATTCTATGCCTTAATTTTAATATATATCCTGATTTGTTGAATCTTATGACCTCTCATGTAAAAACTAAGTAAGAAACGCACCCATAAACAAAGTTCCAAGCCCGAGGAAAATAAAGACATTAAAACGTCTTAATGTTAACCTTTCCATTGAAATGTTCCCAAAGGAATAATCTTCCGCAGATCCCCTTCCGCCGATCTTCCGCGCCATTTTGAAAAAAAAAGGTTTCATAAATCCGCTGACCATACATCCGTATACATGCGCCGCGCGCTGTGAAGTCCTGTCAGTCCTGGCCACTGACGGAATTTGAGACTCCGTTTGGTCAGGACTTGCGTGTACTCAATGCAATAGCTTGCGTTGACTTGTGATCACGTTGATCGAGCTCCAATTTGTCCGCTGAGTTGGCGCAAGTGACCACAATTTGTTTCCAGTATTGTTTGCTTTGGTAATAGCGTGCACAAGGCTGAAATGAAATGGCTGTTCGTTACAACTTGCGTCTACGTGCGAGCACGTTTTGACCAGGGCTTAAAATGAATTTCTTTCTTCAACCCCTGACACTTTTAGACCCCGAGGGTTTTCATGAAACTCTCTTAGCATTCGGACTGGTACGAATCAAAACTTTAGGAGCACTTTGGACAGCTATGAAATGAGGGTATATGTCACGAAACGACGGGTTGAAACGACTAACCAAATTTCCTGGTTAAATTTGTTTTGTATATCTGTAGGAAGTTAGCCGCAATCCGAACCTCTCCGAAGACGATGCCGCTATGCTAGTGGCGGCTCATATCAAATCCAAACAACCAAAGAACTATGGTTACTATCGCGTTGGCGCAATAAGAGACATGGGAGGCAGTCACAAGTTGAGACCAAAGATGGATCCTGAACTAAGAGTGGTAAGTGGATTTGCAACTGGAAATGTTAAAGTGCCGAGGTATAATTGCGCTAATAAACCTTACTAGATCTCCTCTCGGTCTCTACCGTCCTGCTGTCCTCTGTCCTCGTTTAAGAAACGTTGCTCCATATTGTCTCTCTCCACCCAGGTTCATATGTAGGTACTTGTACCAGCGTTCCGTTACTGTTAGGGAAACAGTACAAACTTAACTTCAGTACTAGGGGAGGGGAGGGGAGCTACGACAGACTAGCCAGGACCATGCACATCCAAGATGGGAATAGTAACAATCTTTGTTGCTCCATGCTGCAGAAACCTTAGTGCTGCCAGTGCACCTAGAACCGCTTTTTCCTTTCAGCTCTCCCCCGATTATAAACTCTATAAAATCCGTTTTCATGTTCAGAAATATACGCTAGCTACATGAACAATACAAATCGCAGTGCACCCGAGAGGGCGGAAAACAGTTTCTGACGTGACGTTTTTTTTTTTCTATAGATCTATGAGGAGTTATCTGAAGTAGGATTTTCATCTTCTGGTGCTTCCGTCATCATGAGTCATGCCTTAGGTAACTTACATTTCTATATTTCCTATCGCAAGTATCGTTAGCCTGTTCCAGGCGTTCAGAATTAACAATTACGTTATGAGCTCGAGATTTTTATCGCGAATAGTCTAATTGTTTTAGTATAAATCTACTAGACGTTCAAAACTTAACAACAATGCAAATACTCATCACAGACACTTCCAAAACGCGAAAAGCGGCCGACATTAGGCTTCTCACTCTACTCACTTTCTACAACAGAAAAGATAGTAAGTAGCGTAGCCAATAAGAGAACAGCATTTGTGATAGAACGCTAGTAGATTTATACTAATTTCAGATAGAACGACGCAAGGGAAAAAGTACGAGCGGAGTAAAAGTGTGTAAACTGGGGAGAGAATTAAGAAGAAAGAACTCCCCTCTCCTGCCATTAGATCCCTGGCCAGGGAGGGTCCCTGCAGGTCCCTGGCCACTTGCGGAGGCTATAAGACACTACCTTAGGCCATGCTTCCTAGACATTAGCATCCACTAAATTAGGATTACTTATTTCAGACTTTTGCGCCTATAATCCTTAGTGCCAAACAAGTAGGCAATTCACCAATTGTTTAGGGTTTGTTCCTGATCAGTTAGACTCTCGGACATTCACTCAGTTTTATCAGTCTGTACATGGTCGTTATGATAGGCTCCCGTTGAGATAAGATAACTTCTCTTTTTTGTTTCTTTAGCGGGAAGAGTTCCGCCGGCTCGCGTTGAGTTTGCTGCCCCAAAATGCGCTGTTCTTGAAAGCGACAAACTTGTGAAGATTGGAGTTAAACGAAGTGGCAACACTAAAATCACAAGCAGCGTAAAGTAAGTGGGCCTGGCGACCAGAATTTAGCAATCACTTACATTTATATATCATGACACCGATTGATTCCCTCTTCTACGTGCACTTTCGGGGGGAAGAGGAAACAGTCTATTGTATTTGTTTCTTCTGTTGTCTTAAGTCGTCGTTGTTGCAAAAAATATCCGTGATTCTGATTTGTAGGTTGGGACTTCTAATACTGAATCCTTAGCTCAGTTCTGAACATATAGGTGGACGTTACACGTTTCTGCGTTATATTAAGCTTCTGATGTCGTCGAAAAGTCGTTTGTAGGCCGCAGGTTGCTGTTGGCACCGGTTAAGAGGTGTTCATTCATTACTAAGTTAATTAGTAAACCAAACTTTCTAGAGTGAGTCGTTTTTAAATTGTCGTTGTATACTTCTTTATAGTTATGAAACCATTAATGGCACGGCGATGGCTGGATCGGATTATGAAGCTAAGAAGGACGTAATTGTCTTCAAACCTGGAGAAACGCTAAAACACATCGACATCACAATTATTGATGACGACGAATGGGAAGAAAACGAAGTGTTCTTTTTGAAACTGTCCAGGTTTGATTACAAGGACAACACAGTGGAAATCGGAGAACAGAGTATTACTGAAGTGACCATTATAAATGACGATGGTGAGCAAAAATGGGTTTTAGTTGTTTGGTAGACTGTGACAAGTCTAAGCATGTATGGTGTGAACTTTCCAGTTCATAATTATTCGCGTTATTATGGCATCGTAGCCCTAAACCACAGAGCGGGAGAGGTCGCGGATTCGAATCACGGCCGGACCAACAATAACTGGTAGGATCATCTGGCTATCTTCAACACCTTCTCTCAGTTCAGACTGATCGCGTCATTAGGCGGTGACGTTCAGCCGCTCGCTTTGTCTTCTACACCCTTTTACGCCAAATAGTAGGGGAGTTAAAGAACTCACTCGCTGTTGTACTGTATAATGAAGTATATTACGTGTGTTTATATCGGTCTTTGTAGTAAGACCGATTTACCTAGTAACCTCGGTTGCAATAATCGCACTGAAAAAACTCAGCTCTTTATTTCACGGATTATGGTAAATCACGTACTCTAGGAGAGCGCCCGAGACTTGCGATCCAACGAGAGCACATGAGAGTTGACCATAATTGAAATCCCCAGTAATACTCGTTTTCCTGTCAACTCTTTTGCGCTTTCAACGACCATCATGCTCTCAAAGACTTTGAGTTCATTTTCGTTTATTCCAACTTTATATCCTTATGGTATTCGTTTTCTGGCCATCTTAAACTCATTTATTGTCGTTAAATTTAAAGATCGTTGTCTTCTGTCTTCGTTAAATACATTTATTGTCATTACGTCTCTAGAACCTGGAACCTTTTCAATGGAGAATCCAAGCTACGTTATAAAAGAAAGCATCGGCAAGCTCTTTATCAAGGTCGAGAGGACCCAAGGGACTGATGGGACGGTGGAGGTCACGTGGAAGACTATGGATAAAACAGCGGTAAACGGCAAGGATTATCACGGAGGGTCTGGGACCTTAGTGTTTGAACATGGCGAGCAAGTGAAGCACATAGTTTTAGACATTATTGATGACAAGGATTTTGAAAAGGACGAAACGTTTGTGGTAGACCTCACGGGAACCTCAGAGGGTGCACATCTTGGACATATTAAGAGTGCGGCGGTTACCATCGTGAATGATGACGGTGAGCTTATACATTAATTCTTTATCCGTAATTGATTAAATGTGAACATTTGATTTCCTAGTAAGAGCTGAGGCGGCACAGCAAGTAAGAGATGATCTTAAAACGGTTTTTTTTAAGGCCGGGGCACGCACGAGGCAGTTGCCAAACGCAACGATCCGCATTCTTTTCCAATTTTTTTCTTAAAGGCCGTGAATTTTAGGTCATCAAACAGACCAGATGGTCTTCCTCGATTCTCTCTAAAGCATAACCACAAGCACAAGAAAAATCATATGGGAACCGGCTTAAAATAAACACAAGAAAGCTTTTTTTTTTACCTTTTCAGGTGCTTGTGCTTATTTAGTGGGAAAGGATACGCGTGAAACAAACACAAGCACAAGAATCCAACAACACTGCGCGCGTGTAAGGAACCGTCATATCACCCAAAAAAAAGACAGCAGTGCGTTTGCATATGTCGCTTTTGCTTGTCAGACTTATCAGAAAAGTGGAACACGTGTGCATCGCCTTGTACCAACAACATAAAAATGATTTAATTTTAATTTGAGAAAAAAAAAAACATATGACTAATCCAAGATGACCGGTTCTGGTTCAAATGTGCAAGATTTTTTGTTTTTTAGTACTTTAAATATTAGCCCAGAATAAGCATTATAAACACAATTCTTTTTCATTCAGAGTATCGTCGTTTGTTTGACCGAGTGGTATCTCTGACCCATTTAAACCTTCGTCGTTTGGAGCTTGGTTCGGAGACGTGGGGTGCGCAGTTTAGAGAAGCCATGTCAGTGAATGGTGGAGATGTTGAGAACGCCACCACGCTTGATTACGTGATGCACTTCTTGACCTTTGCTTGGAAGGTAAGTCCTGAAAGCCGTCATATGCCCGTCACATGCCCTTCCCATGCGCTTCTCTGAAAACAAACTGCGCTATAGAAAGGCACTGCTTTCATCTTCAGACAGCCGTCTCTCATCGCTCCCGGTCACTGGGAGCGTTCGCGCGAACGCCCTTTGCTAGCCTGGGTACCATGCCCCGATTTATTTATAGAGCGAAATTTCGAGGACGCGTATGACAGGGGAACGCGCGCAAGGGAGAGCCACATCTCCCCTTCGCGCGGTCCCCTCTCGCCTGTCCGGCGCCTAAGCTACGCAGGCTGGCCACCGTGTTCAGAATAAAAGTACCATCGGCAAGTACTGCTTAATAGCATTTAGTTCTGAGGGGAAGAATTAGTTATTTGAATGGTCATACTTCAGGACTTTATTCACAGACTCGAAAGACCTTGTACAGCATAATAGACACTATAAACTTAAGAAAAGCATTGCTCAGTACTAAATCACCTTACACTACTTAACGGTTAAAATAACATCTCGTTTGCTACAGGTGATCTTTGCAATTGTTCCTCCTTGTACCTGGGTGGGCGGCTGGCTGACCTTCGCTGTAGCCTTATGTATGATCGGACTTCTCACCGTCATTATCGGTGACCTTGCTACCATATTTGGGTGCCTGGTTGGACTAAGAAAGGATGTGACCGCCATCACGTTTGTAGCACTTGGCACCAGTCTCCCGGATTTGTTTGCCAGTAAGAGTGCGGCTGCGAATGAGAAGCACGCTGATGCAGCTGTTGGGAATGTAACCGGAAGTAACTCGGTGAATGTCTTCCTGGGTCTTGGAACGCCTTGGGTGATAGCGTGCATTTATCACACTACCCAGGTAAGACTTTCAACAAAAATTATTGGAAAAAGGGGGATCACTCCGCCCCCTTGCACCGTAAGTAGATAAATAAAATTGATGGGTTAATAATTGATCTTTTATTCTATCAATTCTCAGGACTCAAAGTTCCTGGTGGAGGCAGGATCATTATCGATAAGTGTCGTGACGTACAGTATATGTGCGCTCCTCTGTATTGCACTTCTGATGCTGCGTAGGTACACCAAGTTTATGGGCCGCGCAGAGCTCGGCGGACCCAATGGACCCAAATATATATCAGGTGTTTTCCTGATATCACTATGGCTCATTTACGTATTAATCTCAACCTTAGTATCTTATAAACTTGTTACATTTTAAGGTTTATCAGACCTCCTCCTCGGGACTTTCACCGCGTTCAAAAACCAAACGGGGAAAATGGTGCGGTTCGGCCATTTTGAACGCCGAGTAGGTCCCGGTGACGAAGTTGCTAAAACAGGGACAAATAGCAAGGCACAGCTTTAAGATCTATATATTTTATCCACTGTAAATAAGAATCCACGTGTTGCTTCTGCTAGTATTTACTGTCGTTTTTGTTTGTCTGAGTCTTTTAACGAAGTTGTTGTTGTATTGCCTTCTTTGCATTGCCAAGCAAATAGCCCTTTTTGGAATCAGCGTAATGATCCTTGAATAGACTCGCCATACCCAATTTAACCCTTTCACTCCCAAGAGTGCCAAAAATCAAAAATCAAGAAATATCTCAAATTTCATTTTGGCAAATATTGAAAAATAAATGGTACCATGCAAAAGTACTTCCAAAGAGGTTTCATTTGATTGGTCACACCATAGGATTTCGTCCACAGATTCAAAAGTTAGAACTACACTACATGTCTCCATAATTGGCTCTGGGAGCGAAAGGGTTAACAACATTTTGAAGTTCCGTAGATATCTGCTTCAACCGGAAGGAAATAATATAATAATATAAGAATGTAAAAATTAAAAATTTTATACAAAGAAATGTATGGCAGGGAGGTAGTGTGTGCTCACTTGCCATCAATTCCTGTGTAAAAATCGTGAACTTCAGGTTTTTACATTTCGGTTTACAGCAGAACTCTCATATAGTTTAGCATGGGGAATCTAGTCATTGACACTGTATATCTAACTTAATTATACTGTATTTAAACATGTCAGGCTTTTTCGAAAAAAAGGGCTTTTGGTTTTAACAATTGTGTAATGTAGATTGGAAACGCTATTCTTTGTACTGCATTGAAATTTAGTTTGCTAACGCTTTCTTTTTGAAAACCTTAAAGTAAACCGGAACGAGTTACATTCTTGGTACGCCGATCTGTGACCAGTTTTTTAGTTTTTACAAAAAGCCATCTATTTATAACGCTGTTAGTGTTTATTCGGCACTGGGAAAATTAGTATATTATGAGTAAAATGGCTGAGGTTATTGTATGAATAGCGCCCGGGAGGTACTCCCATATATGAGCTATATAGGTATGTGCCGCTGTGAAGGGTATGGTTTTCAGGAAGTTTAGTCTGGGATAGGGTATAGTAATCAGAGAATTTTGGTCTGGAACAGGGTATCATTTTCCGCGAAACTGATCAGTTGCGTGAAGAATTTAGTCTAGACAAGGTTTACTGGCAAATGGAATTTTACTGAATCGGTACGGTGGGCAGTACGGCATTTTTACTGACCCCTGGCATCTTAGACTGTAATAGTGAACGAGTTTCTGGAAAATAGCGAGTCTGGAATAGGTCTAGGATAGGGTACGGTTTTTCGGTGTTTAGTCTAGAATAGGGTTGCAAAATGCAGCTAAAATGGTCTAGTATAGGTTAAGGGTCTCAGAGTCCCAGAGGCACACCCCCACCCAAAAACTTGCGGTGTACCCCCCCCCCCCCCCCCCCCCCCCGGAATAGCGGCGTCCTGTTATGCCTTATCGCCATTTTAAACGTCGTAGACATTCTAGGAGGACACTTGAAGGCATAGATGAGATGTCAACTTCAAGAAATTCTACACCTTATTGAGAATTATATAACGTAAAAAACGCATGAATTGGTTAGAGTTAGGGTTAGGGCCAAGTGCTTGATGGTGTTCTGCTGGTAAAGGTTGTCTAACAGCCGAGACACCACCTGAAGTGACTGGTTCGATTCTGGGTGGGGATTTTAGATTTTCTTTTAACGCGGCTTAAAAAATTCATAAAAGACATGTTTTAATCATAACGAAAAACATTAGTGTCGACTTTCATTATATAATTCTCAATGTGTCCCACCGTCTGTAGGGCCCTCTCATCTATCCTTCTCCAAGTGCTCACCGAAGTTCTGCGGTCGTAAGCGCAGTGCGCTCGGCGTTGTGGGACGGACTGGACGGATGCAGAGCAGGAGACTTCCCACGATGACCCGCGCTCCCTGTTTCCCGCGCTATACGACACCTGGGAACGAGGCTGTGATAGAAGAAAGAAAAGACTGTAACTGAATTCAATGTAGATACACGTACTCTTTTAGGTTTTTTTAACGTTATTTATTATTCAAATTGCTTCTGTATTGGAAACAGAGGCATGTATTTCTCTATCACCTATAAATCATAACCGCTAAAGAGGCCGTTATGCGCGTTAAAAGACTCATAGAAAATAAGAACAACAAAAGTTTAGGAAAGGAATATCAGAGTATGGAAAGGTCACGTGACCTCACGGCGGCTATATTGGTATCCCAAAATAATGAAATGGCGGCCATATTGGTGTCCTAAACGAATCCTTTGGGACTTTATCTCTTTTCTTATTCAAACATTTCATATTGTTTTAGCACTCCAATATGCCGCCGGTTACGTGTGTGAAAACACTATTTCTGAGTAAGAAACAAATGTGTGCTAAGTTCACCTAGAGAATATAATTAGTTTAGCTGTTTTGTAACGAGTGAATGTTTCCTTTGCTCTTTAAAGATGGTCTTGTATAGTGAAGCCTTTCATTCGTGTATTTTTTCCTCAAATATAATTTATGTAAATACTACACTTTGTCATTTCTACGGGATTTCAATCATTTGCAAGCCATTTTACAAATGGAAGAATTTAGCACGGAATTTGTACAGAAGTCACATGGGAACAAAGAGACCTATAAATTCCTTCCAGGGATAACATGTCATTTTTAAAAGGGCAAACGAAAAACACTTTATAGTCAAGAGCATATATATATATATATATAAAAATATACACATAGGATTATAGAAACATGTTGGTTACATTATCATTTCTTCCTATTAGTAGGCTGGCCTAATAAAATATTTATGCTGAATGAAATCGTCTACTTTCTTGTTTGTTCGTTATGACATTCACTATTTCAATAAAAAAAATTCCCATTTTTCGTAAGTCCCAATCTTTTCGACTTCAAGCAATCCCTTCTTGTTCTCAAGCGAACACACGGTATTTTTTTAACCCCTTACCTACGATCCACGAGAGAATAGTAATAGATTTTCCGCCGGAATTTTCGCAGACATCTCCGCCACCTGGGGTCAATTTAATAAAACTTTTACACTTGTAATTTACAAGTGTAGCTATTGTTTTCAACCTCTGAAACAATGGCTACGCTTGTAAATTACACGTGTAAAAGTTTTATTAAATTGACCCCTGGTTACGACGTCGCGCGCGCACCCCACAAGCGCCCGTTCTGCGGTCTTTCACGGTCAAGCCCAAATCATACCGTCCAGAAGGACGTCGGACACCTTATCGAGACTTATATAACGGAGTAACTGGTTAGCTTTCAGTTGAGGTTCGGGGTAGCAGTTTATATAGTTAAATTTAGGACCAAGCACCCCGAAAAGCTAGGTGGTACTCTGGTACGGTAGGCCGTGTAAGCCTAAGCCTAGCTGAGGTCACAGGTTCAATCCTGAGTGGGGATTTTAGATTTTCTTTTTTACACTTAAAATTCTAAGTGTCGACATTACGTTATATAAGTCTCAATAAGGTGTCCGATGTCCTTCTGGACGGTATGATTTAGGCACAACTGTCTTTCACCCGGTTGCCACATCAGTTAGTGAGGCGCCATGGTCCGACCGTTGACTCCGTTCAACACTCGGTGGGATTTTAATTTGACTGAGGACAAGAGTGCTGTCTCTGCGACATCGATAAATGGTATGACCTTCCACTGATGTGCCTCGTATGTCCACGTACGTAGAAATGGAGCTCTTGTCTTTAACTAAGTGAAGTTATGTAAACAGGCTTCTTAGTGGGCAGGGGGCGACGCCCTCGTCCCTTCCCTTCCTTGCTCGCGGAGTTTTTTTTTTTCACCCTTTACTTCACTAAGGAGCGTATTAAGTGGTATGTAATCAAAACTATAAAAGAAGCTACAAAAAAATCAACTCCATATACTTGAAGGCGTATACTAGATACTCTTCGTGCAATGCTGTTTTAAAAATTCTCATTTCCACCCATCGATTTTGCAGTTTTTGATAGCTGGTATTTCCTTGAACATAACACGAAAAGAGCTAACAATTCCATAGATCACTATTAAAGTTTAACAAGCTCTTTCAACATTGAAGTTACGTTCATGTGGCCTGACGAAAAGTCGCTCTGCGCAGACTCAGAATTTATTTTGCTCAAATCCGATTGGCCGACAATCCAAAATGAGCACTCTGTGCACTTTGCGTGACGGTCACGGTCAGTGTCGATCAGCTCTGGCGGTTAAGAGGGCCAAACGCTGGGGACGAGAATGTGGCTTGCAGGATTCAGGCTCTTGAACCTTTCTGAAATACTAAAGAAATATCATGCTTAACTTGCGGCCAAAGTCGTCTCTTTTCGACAAAATAACTAAAATTTATGTGGTAGGACTTAAACCTTTACAGAAGATTACACTCGGAGCGACCCTCGTTGGCGACAAAAGCGAAGTGTTCGAGTCCCACGCTCAGTATATAGCTGATAAAGATGGTAAAGTCGATGTCTGCCGCGACTCATCCTTGGGAGGGTCTTACAGCGGCGTTGAACCAATGGGATTGGTTTGGAGCATGAAACAGGTACCAGGACAGGAAAAAGGCGTTTTGCTGAGGAAAGTAGATGTTGCTAAGCCGTATAATGTCGTCTTGAACTGTTTTGACGGCCATGTAACACCAAACGAAACATCGCCGCAACCATTGACTAGCGGGACATTTCAGAAGTGGTATATGGCGGATGGAGTTACGAGAATTCCCGTTAGAGAAGGGAAAATTCGTGGGACACTTTTTATTCCTGCGGGAAATGGACGTTTTCCCGGTAAGTAGGGGAATCGAGCCCTCGCATAAAATATGAGGGATGTGAGGGCTCGGTACGATTTCACTGACAACCCATACATAAATCATGCATGTAGACGCTATTGTTTTTTTCATTAGGCGTTCTTTTGTTTCGGTTTTTGTTTCAGTTTTAAGAAAGGTCTGAATACTAATGTATAGGAATTATACGGGTTCATAACCAACGCATAACTTATGATATGGGGTTTAATCATCGGAAATCTGTCCGAGGGCTCTAATCTCTAAAAGTAACTTGAACCTTGACTATCGAGTCATGCATGACAGACACTTGAATATTTTAGTAGTGTGTAAAGAAACTGTGCGAAGAAAACAAAGTTAACACTTTCACAAAAATAGACTGGAAACAATGCACCTTACAACTATAATCTTACAAAAAACGTTTCGTCTTATCTGACGCTGCTGCCACGTTAACGGTGGCGCCAACAGAGATATAGCGAGTAAACTGCAGCCGCTGCTAGTACAAGTTTATTTTATTTCATGTATTGAATACAAAATATATGAAACATCACATGTACAAACACCACAAAGTTACTGATGCGTGAGTGAATTTTGAATGAACGCACGAAGTGAACTGATCTAAATTTGCTTCCACACAATGACCCCTTATTTGAGTAAAATCGTTTTTATGGAAACGCGAGCTCAGTGTACTCAAGATACCTTATTGTGGTCTATTCCTGATTTATGAATAACTCTATCAAAACTCGAACCGAGCGCGGTCTAACAAACACTTAACCCAAGGTTGCATCCCGGGTTGGGGGTGGGGGGGGGGGGGGGGGGTACTTCTATATTGGGCTATACGGGGATGCTCCGCCCGAAAGGGGTACCTTTTTGACGGTGAAGGTATATAAAAGGGTAGGGATTTCACGGGTTGAAGTATAAAATAGTGTAGGGAAAACTGCTATTTAGGTCGCACGTAACGGCTAATTCGTCTATTTAAGTATTTTAATGTTTCAGTACTGAAGTGAATAGTGAGTGAACGTTGCTCAACTGTTAGCCAGACTCTTCTTTTGTTTTTCTTTTGTCATTACAACATATATCAGCGATGTAAGTCAAGGATGTAAGTCAACTAAGTATATGAAAGGGTTACCTTTTCTGTCAAAAACGGTCGATGAAAGGGTAAGGGTTTGGACCTCGGAGCGGTGCATCCCCGTACAAAACTTTGTTGAGTACTCCCCGGGTGTTGCATTTCCTAAAATGGAATAGGATACCGTGATCTACAGTATAGCATGAAATTTTTTGTGGGTTTTAATCACACATTGTTACTTTTTGCAATTCAAATTTTACATTCTCGTAATAGAATTACAATAACTGGTCAATAACGGTTTATTTTTCTTTTTTTCTTGAGCATATCAGGGGGTAGGGCTGGGGTGGGATTTTCGTTTCATTTTGTTGTTGCGTCAGTCCTTAACGACAGTACTGTATCACCTTCGAAGATTTAGTAGAATAGATCAGTGAAATGTCTCTCAGTAGAGTGTATCGTAACTGAACAAATAATAAAAGTTGAACTGAACTGTTAAGTTTCCTTTGTTCTGCTGCTTGAACGGAAAATCGCAAAAATTAGTTCCCAGCAGAACTTTCAGTCATCTCGAACCGCAAATAATTGTTCCCGCAAGACACAACAAATTACCAATCCGTAAAATAAAACTCCCGCAAAAATTTTATGCTACTCCCCTGTACGGTATATCTGATGTATTATAACTCATCAATTTCACAGGCTTGATAGACCTGATGGGAGGCGGAGGTGGACTAGTTGAATTCAGGGCTTCCCTCATGGCTTCTCGTGGTTTTGCAACCCTCGCATTGGCGTACATAGGCTATGACGATCTACCAGAGAATCTTCCAACTGACATCGACATGGAGTACTTTGAGGAGGCAGCTGACTGGCTTAACAGTCACCCTAAAGTGTTGCCCCATGGTATTGGTGTTCAAGGTAACTGCTTTGGCTCGTGGATCGCTTTATTAATGGCAAGCTTTAACATGAAAGGGATCAAAGCTGTTGTGGCCATTTCTCCTCCCTTACACGCTCACCCTGCACCTTTTAAATACAAAGGAAAGGTCTCTGAGGTGACGCCTTTCGAGCATAGCAAGAAAATAAAGATAGGGGCAGGTTCCATCTGGCGTTACGGTTATCCAACAGTCACTGATTACAATACACCGGGTAAATATCCACATGTAGCTCCCGTCGAGCATATTTCGTGTCCTGTTCTAGTTGTACTTGGAACGGACGACCTCCTGGTCAATCCCGATTTTTCAGTAAAGATGATAAAAAATGGCTTGAAGAAGCATGGCAGAGAAAATCTCTGCACCGTTTTACGTTATCCAGGTGCGGGGCATCATTTTGAGCCGCCGTATTCACCATATTATTATTCTGCTTACGTTAAAAATATTGGCAAATGGTCCGGTGATTATCACATAGTATTTGGAGGAGACATGAAGTATCACGCTAGAGCACAAGAAGATTCCTGGCCAAAAATCCTCACTTTTTTGCGGAAACATCTTGTTGTTTAGAGGTCATGCACGTTTTCGATTGAAATAAAGTTCGTGTTTCTGTTTCTGTTTTAGCTCAATTTATGTTTAATTTTTCGAGGAGTTTCAACAACTCGCATAAACGAAGACTTTAAGGATGCGTTTCTTTAGGAAAATCTGAATCCGGATTCTTAAATCCAAAAACTGATTTTGCACTATTTTACAACAATCCAAAACGGATCAATGGATTCAATGTGAATCCGTATTTTTAGAGTCGGGATCCCGGCGTTTCTTCAGAGAGTGTTTTTCGAAGAGAGTGCTTGAAGTAAGCAGCAGATGCACCTTGATCTACATGCATGCTGTCGTTGCTTTAACAAAAAATTCCCTTTCAGGTTTAGCATTATTTTGGTGTCGAGGAATCCGTCTGATTTTCAGTAATGAATTCAGATTTGGACTTTTCCAAAGAAAGTCACCCTAAGTTTTTCTTACACTTCTATGCTATCTCTTAAAGAGGCTTTTACAGGCTAGAATTGGCCGTTTTTTCATCTATACTCTTTCCAGATGTTTACGTCTCATTCGATAACGATAAAATCACTATTGACTTTTACACTAAACCTACTAACAAACGTCAGTACTTGTTACATTTTTCATGTCACAAGTACACCAAACACATGTGTTATTCCATTCAGCTTAGCTCTTAGACTTCGTCGTATTTGTTTTTTCTAACGAGACTTTTACACTCCGCACTAATGAACTTAAATCGTATCTTAAATAAAAGTGGAAATAATCTGTCTTAACCAAGAATAAAACGCGTTCACAACATCACACATACCAAAGCTATTGCACCTAAAGACACTTCTGAAACTAACCAACCCAAACGAGTACCCCTTGCTATCACCTATAATCCAGCTCTTCGCTCTATTTCATGCATTATATATTCACAAGCACCTCAACACCCGAGGGGGGGGGGGGGGGGGGTACTCCCTATAATAGGCTATACGGGGATGCTCCGCCCGAAAGGGGTACCTTTTTTAGGCTGGAGGTATATGATAGGGTCTGGATTTCACGAGTTGAAGTATGTGAAAGGGTAGGGATTTCACGAAGAATAGGAAATGGTAGCGAAAACACGAGTTGAAGCATAAAAAAGGTAGGGAAAACTGCCATTTAAGTATTATACAAAGGGCCTTTCAAAATATATCAAACAGACGCACGTAAAGGCTATATGAAAGGGGTACCATTTGCAATGAAAGGTATACGAAAGGGGTACCATTTTCAATGAAAGGTATATGAAAGGGGTACCTTTTCTGTCAAAAACGGTATATGAAAGGGTAAGGGTTTGGACCTCGGGGCGGAGCATCCCCGTACAAAACTTTGTTGAGTACCCCCCCCCCCCCCCCTCCGGGCCTCAACATCTTGTCTTCATCTCCCCACTGTACTAGTTGTATTAGTAAGCTCCGAACTACTTTACGTAATCCTTCACAAAATAACCAACCTTGCGGTTCTTTTCAATGTTACAGCAACTGTTTGAATGCAACTACATAGCGGACGGACTTACCGATTCCGGGGGGGGGACTCCCATATAAAAATGACGGGGGTAATCGTCGTACCTTTTAGGGGTCAAAATTTGCAGATTGGTATTTTCCGACGAGCACCCCCGTCATTTTTATATGGTAGTCTCCCCCCCCCCCCCCCCCCCCCCGGGTTACCGATTATACATTTCCGTCTACCGGTGAAACAAGACGTATTAATCCTAACATCGACTGCAACTCTAAAACGTCATTTGGGACACCCGGGGGGGGGAGGACTCCCATATAAAAATGACGGGGTGCTCGTCGGAAATTTTCGAAAAACACCCTAAAAGGTACCAGAATCTTGTTTGATGGGCATGGCTCAAAATAATTTTTACCCCTAAGAGGTACCAATTCTTAAACAACACATGTCATATTCTGTCATATTTTTCGGCTCATACCCTAAAAGGTACCGCGATAATTCTAACTGTGGTCATTTTAGATTTTAGTACCCTAAGCGGTACCAATCTCCAAATCTTGACCCCTAAAAGGTACGACGAGCACCCCCGTCATTTTTATATGGGAGTTCCCCCCCCCCCCCCCCCCCCCCGGGTTGGGACAATGCAATCGTTGTCACCTGAACAATGCGTAGGAGAAACCAAACGACGACTTAAACCGCTTCAACGAACATCGTAGACTAGTTGACAAACAAACGAACATCTCTAAACCTACTGCAGTCTCAGAACCACAGGGAGCAGAGGAGCCAAATTTGACCTTTACGCGTTCGATCTTCGATCTGTTGTTTACGAGTCTGTTTTTCGCCCCAGCGGGACCCCAAGCGTAATCGGAGCTTTTCGTTGGGTTACCGCAGACTGCTGACTGTGGGCGTCACCAAATCGTTACACTTCGTGCCTCGCTCGGAAAGTTAACGCTTTCCGGTCGTTCGACCGGAAAGCGCCGATTACGCCTGGGGTCCCGCTGGGACAAAAACTCGAAAACAACAGATCGAATAACGCAAGACACAGAGCGCGTATAGAGCGTTTTCACTCACGTGACCTTCAGTCCCGTGGGACTCAAATGACAAAGGCCATGGCAGCCATGTTGGTGTTCCTAACAAAAGAAGTTAATTAAAATTCTTTTGTACGGGAACACCAATATGGCGGCTATGACGTCAAGTGAAAACGCTCTATTAAGCTCAAAGTTCAAACGCGTAAAGGTCAAATTTGGCTCCTCTGCTCCCTGTACGGAAACTGGGCAACATAATGTACAGCACATGACAAATTAATTGGAAAATAATTGTGCCTTTTGACACCATACACACAGGTTTGTTACGGACTGACATCATTATTTCTATGTCCACGAGATGTGGTACCTGGTACCTTGTCGTGGAACGGCATTTTCTGTTGGGCCAGCAAGTAAAATTAAGTCACACAAGAATGGACTGTTTTCTGTCGCCTTTGATCTTGACCTGTTCCTTCCGTTGCTAATGCCGCAGAACAATGAAGTTTGCTATCGTTCTTATGTGGAACAATACTTTAAAAAGTCCAGTTATAACCAACATTGTAAAAGGGGGAGGGGAGAGAAAGAATTGAATGGTAAAAACTGTGCATGCCAACCTTCCCAACACTTTTGTCAATGATTGTAGGTCAAACTAGGTTCTACTATGACACGCGTCCTGTAAAGCCATATAGAACCTAGTAGTGTATCATTCCTTCCGGGCATTCGAGTGCTTGTTACGTCCCGAGGGTGGGAAATTGAAAACAACAACAGTGATCCGAGATTATTTAGATTGACATGCCGCATGTACCCCATTTCGCTGTTGCTATCGTGATGACCAAAACAAGCGACCACGTAAACTCTTATTTTCATGAGAGGAACTGTAGCTGTCCTCTTCTAGAGTTTGGTAAGCATGACCACAACCATGCCCAACAACAACAACAAGTAGCTTTATTTGCATGACTATAAATCCTTACAGTATTGCAAAGCTTTACAACATAACAAAATGAAATTACAATAATATAATAAAGAAAGGGAAAGTACAATCAGTCTGATTTGATAATTATAATTTGATTATTGCGGAGATCTAAGCATGAAATAATGAATTTCACCAAATGAATATTTACAAAATAATTACGAGAGTTCATTAATTCATTGGTAACTTCTGAAGGAGATAACTGTTTTATATTTGGTAGGTGATACCCTATTTTCCTGTAAAATCCGTCCCTAATAATTGAGTATTTAGGACAGTGGAAAAGGAAGTAAATTTCATCTTCAATTTTATTAGATCCACAAGTAGGGCACAACCATGTTACAAGAGTGAGAGTATCAGGAGTATTGCTGGATGCAAAATAATACTAGCTTCGAGAATGACCCCAAGTCCATTAACGACCAGAAGGATGGGACTTTAAATTTTCTTTTCGATTGGTGCCGGAAAAAACCGCAATGCTTAGAATTTCAAAGCAAAGATTCGTTTCGGTTATCATTTGCCCGCTTCTTAATTCCAACAACAGAGCTCTCCGTAATTTCTTAAAATCCTATACCACCACAAATCACACTGCTTAGGCCGTTTCCACAAAGAAAAGGAACAAGAATTTGGTTTTATCGACTGAGTCGATAAGGTAAATTAGCCACCGTAAAAAGATTCGAGAATTAAGCTAATTTACGGTGGCTAATTTACCTTATCGACTCAGTCGATAAAACCAAATTCTTGTGCTTCAGCCCCACCCACGCAGCACCAGTTTCTCTAGAAACTAACCCCACACAAAGAAAAGGGGACGGAGTTCGCGATGTTATGGTCTAGTATCTATATACAAGTGTTTCTTGAGGGTAAAGCCGGGAAACGTGTACAGGCAACTTGCGTTTTTGATCGCTCTAATGGCGTCTACATTAGGACAAACAAAAATGGGTTCTGTCCTGGTGTACCGGTACACAGGGACAAAACTAAGACTCAACAATAGACGGACACAATGCCTTGAAAACAAAGGAAATACAATGTGGAAGCCCTTGTAAACCCGTACACATGAGGACAGCCTGTGTACAGC
Source organism: Dendrophyllia cribrosa (assembly GCA_024195265.1). Classification (NCBI taxonomy): domain Eukaryota; kingdom Metazoa; phylum Cnidaria; class Anthozoa; order Scleractinia; family Dendrophylliidae; genus Dendrophyllia; species Dendrophyllia cribrosa. The sequence continues at coordinate 37,805,774 of JAJLRJ010000009.1, forward strand.
CACCTCCTCCAATCAAGATTTGTACACAGGCTAACCGGGACAGAATCTAGAAATGAGAACACGCAAGACATGTAGATGGAGCCTCGGAAGCATTCTACCGTATACTGAGCATTGCATACATTAAAAACACGAGACAAGAAACGCGTTTGTTAAGTTTGGGTCTTCATCTTGTTTGGCACTGTACAATGTGACTTCGGTCTACATGAATATAATTTAAGTGGTCTTCAGTGAAACGTTGCAGTTATTATTTACAAGTGTTTTATTGTAGTTTTTTTTATTTTTTATTTTTATTAAAGATCAAAGAAAAGCACGGACTGCCTTGTTCAAACGCCGCTGTTCAATATTTGACCATGCGCGCAGAATTAGTTTTTAGCACCAATTTCCTCAATCGATGACCACTTCTTACATTTTAGGCGATTCTGCTTGATACAAATTAGTCTTATGAAAAAAGGAAAGCTGGCAATCACGGTTTTAATTTTAACAAAATCGAGCAGCCAAAAATTAGAGCGGATGGTCAAAATTGGACAGGGTTTTCTGTCGACTCGCCAAAAACGTGTTTCATTAAGTTTCGTTATCCGTTGTTTATACTTTCAGACGTCCGCTTCATTTGTTGTGAAGTTTCCACTCCTTAAAACACTCAAAATCGAAAAACTCCGAAAACAAACGACATGACAATTTAGTGTTGCTGAATGGGTTTAAATCAAAGTGTTAATCAGGAGCGGATCCAGGAATTTTTGATTGGGGGGTCCAAACTTCGATTCTGAAGACAAGTTGCGGTTGCACGTTGTAACCCTGATTTAACGTCAGTTTCCTTGGCTCCTTACCGTGTACAAGAATGCTGCACGTAAAGGGACGAGCGCGTGTTTCTGTGAACGCCGGTCGGGCAATACTGCTTTGCGAGCAGACGACCATAAAAGGGTACCCCCAAACAATTACATTTTTGAATATGCCTGGAATTTAGTTTAGTGGCAAAATGTAACGTGCGTTTCATTGAAAAAAAATCAACCAGTTGAATAGTGTTATGCGATCCTGTCGATAAAAGAATTTCAATGTCAAACAAGAAGTAAAAAACAAAAACACACTGATCTGATAGGGGGTCCGAACCCCCCGAACCCTCCCCCTGGATCCGCCACTGTAATACACATTAACGTTCATGATCAGGATCAAAAGTTAGAGCAGTTTTCAATTGAGTGTCGAAAGTAATTACACAATTGCTTGGTTTTGCATTGCTACGCTTTGTGATTGGCTAAAATATCTCGCGCCACATTCTCAACCAATCAGAAGTAAAACCAAAACCAATCGCGACTTGCTCGCATGCGTTTTCCCGCCCTCGGCGCCGCCGACATGTAATTGCTTCGAGCTCTGATTGGTTCATTGAATTGTTTACGACTGCTGTGATTGGTCAGAGTAATTACTTTGGTTTTGGTTTTACGACACTCAATTGAAAACTGCTCTAACACAATATAACATGACATGCAGTTTGACTCCGGGTTGTGTTCTGCCTTTGATTTCTACAGAATCACCAAAAACAACTCCACTGTCTATAGTTACAGCTACGTTCAACAATTCTTTATACAACGAGCTAAAGAAAAAGACCCAGCAAAATACAAACGAAAACGCTTGAATAGAATTAAATAAGCAAATACTATTTGTAACAAATTTTATGCTACTTGGAAAAACGGTACTATTTGTGATGTTCCTGCCACCACCAATATAGTCATTAATATGGCAAAAAAGTAAATAGGAATGTAAGTTACAGCTCTCACTTTACCAAAACCCAATACAAATTACTGTCGTTGACCCCCCCCCCCCCCCAAAAAAAAAACATTCTTTAAGGTCACACTAATCATTTTGGAGGTGACATGAAATCAAACATCTGCAGGATAAGACTTAATGGAGAGCTAGAGAGGTTATGAAAATGATCAGAAAAAAAGCTTCCTTAGGAATTTAAGTTAAATGCTCTGCAATGAAACTTATGAAACTTTTAAATGTCAAAAGTAAGATGGCGAAGATTATTATCTTGAATAAGACAGGACTTCACTTGATTAATTTTCAAGTCATTTTGGAGCACGAGTGAAGTGTTTTGATGAGTGGCGGACAGCAGTGAGTTCCATCATTCCAGCGTCCCTATCCTGTCTTGTACCACTAGCTCGTCTCAGCCCTGTTCCTGATGAAGTCGGCGTCATTACAGGCGTTGAGCGAACATGGGCCCCAGACATCCGGGATATGTCGCCCCGTGGGAGATCACCTGTCACATCAGCTGGTGCTCCGCGATGAAGGCGTGTGATTCGTCGTTCTCTCTCAGCGCGCGAGATTGGTCTTTGTGCACCTGGTGCAATAAAGGTGAAAATTGTTCTCAGTGCACATGTTATCATGCTTCATGGTCCAAATTATAATAAAAGAAAATCAAAGGCTCCTATGAGCCAACTCGTGAATACGAAACTTTCGGACCATCCCCTCTCCTAGACGTTTTGCTTCCCTTACTTACCCCCCCCCCCCCCCCCCCCCCAATCCCTTGCACCTAAATCCCCACCCTTCCCTCCTTCCAATGCCATCCCCATTGGTAAGGCAGTTGACCATTACATACCGCAGGCTCAATGTTAACAGCCTATCAAGCAATAGGCCATTTTCGAGTTGCCTTTACCCTCTCTATCAAAGCGAGGCTAGGTGCGAGGCTGTAACCTTTCATATGAAAATGAGTTTTGATTCACATGCAAATAAAACTTATTTGCATGTGAATGAAAACTCATTTTCATATGAAAGGTTTCGCACCTAGCCTTGCTTTGATAGAGAGGCTAAAGGCAACTCGGAAATGGCCTATTCATTCCATGCAAGTAATTCCCATGTTAGTAGACACTGGCTATCTCAAACTTCCTGCTTTCTTTGACAGGATCCCCCTTCCCACAAATACTTATGTACATTTACCTTTCTATGATATCTTGAACACCCACTTTCTCGAACAATTATCTTTGTTTCAGTGCACAGTCTGTTCAAGTACAGAATACATGAAAACTACTGGGTGACCAGTAATTAATGTACTCCACCTTTGTTAAATAAAGTCATATTATTATTATTATTATTATTATTATTATTACAACTGGAACAGAGCCAAAAATCAGTCAACTTCCGTGCGTTCTGGTCACATGATCCAAGACGTCATACTAATGACGTTGATAAATAATTTATTTTTATTTTTATATCTACCAACATACCAAATTTTTTAACTCTGCATTTCACCCTTTCAAAGATACATGTATACAAAGATACTAGTCCCCAGACCCCCTATTTGCTCATGTGTATAGCCCCCTTAATTTTGAAAATCCAGAACCATACCGGGCATGACGAAATGTTGTAAGTGAATGCCTTCCTTGCCACATTGACTATATTTGCATTTATCAAACCATGTTTCTAAAAAACGTTTAAAGGCACTTGGGGGCATAGTCACGTGACTGATGACGTCATCGCACTCAGTCAATTTAAATAGGTATTTTATGGTAGGTGTAAATAGCATGTGGTGTAGTATCCTCATATACTCAAAATTGACAGAGTTATTTGGCATCGAAAATTTTTCTGGTGCAAAGGGTGATGGGAAGGTTCTTATTATAATTATAATATATTATTTTAATTATTATTATTATTATTATTATTATTATTATTATTATTATGTACTTACCAACTGGGGAAGGTGTAGCAGCAGTCATTGGTTCCCGCAGTCGACCAGACGCCCCTCCAGCCAGGGCACGGGTTGTAGAGCTTCGATGATTTCGCTCTGGTTCTCGTGGTTCACGCTCTCTCTCCAAGACTTTTTCTACTGCTCTCAGCCCCCCACGCTCAGCACCAGGATCTGGCTCTCGCCCACTACCCTGAGGGAAAAAAAAACACATTTGCAATAATAAATTCATCAATTCACTCTTGACAGGAATGCTTGACCTATTTTGACTGTACTTTTATAAGTTATATCCATTCAATACATTAAAGAAAAACACACAAAACAAGTGGATGAGCAAACTTACAAACTTGAGAAGATTCCAATCAAAGATGTAGTCGTACACATATCCTTGACAATGAAACAGGTTGCGGAAAAGCTGTCGTAGGTAAGAGTAGTCAGGCTTGTCATCAAATCGTAGTGACCGGCAGTTGTTTAAGTATGTGGAAAACTCAGCTGCAAGGAAGTAAAGTTGAAAAAGAGAGAAATAATCATCAGAGTAAGTGCAAGTGACTTCGTACCATCTGAGAATCAGGCTAACCTTTGATAATAGTGAAAGTGGAACACGTTTTCTAAACCAAACAAACCATAGGACTGAGAACCACACTAATCAAATGCTCCTTTGAGCCAACTTGTGAGTATGAAACAATCTTTGGACCCTCCCCTGCACACCCCCCCCCCCCCCCCCCCCTCCACTCCTCCCTCCTCTCCCCCCTCCGTCCCCACACAGCTGTAGGTAAGGCAATTGCAGGCTCGATGCTTACAGCTGATTGACCATAAAATTATGCATAATTTTCCCCATAATTATGCTGTAACTCATTTAATAATATACATGAAAAAATTACTCAATTCTGATTGGCTAAGAGCAGTGCAATTCAAGTGTAACACCAGTGCAAATTACAAATAAAAAATAATGGATGCAAAAATGTTTTGCCAAAAAAAAGAAATTTTTTTTTGCAAAAACAAAAACTGCAAAAAAAAAAGAATGGATGCAAATTTTTTCATGAATAATTATTAATAAATAATCATACGGTTTTCTCGTTCAATTTGGGATTAATATGCTCTTGTGAGTTTTTAAAAACAACGCGGCTCATGCAATTTGAGCTTTTTGAAAAACTCACCCATGCAAATTAATCCCAAATTGAACTCAAAACCGTATGATTACCTATACTAACACTTCACATATTCATGAGTTGAAAAGGAAAGACTTACACAAAAACTTAAAATAGCACTGATAATCACTTACATGGGAAGCCTTTACAGAGGACTTCAATAGGTGTAGACATCTTCTTTTCACTGATTCTTTCATACTTCTGTTTCTTTGTGGCTGCCTTCAGACCTTGCCATGGCAAACTTCCCAGGTTAAAATACATGAGAACATAACCAAGTGATTCCAAATCATCTCTTCTGCTTTGCTCTGAAAAAAAAGGAAGGTGACATTGGAAAAAGACAATCAGTATGACCTTTCAGGGAAAAACGTTTACTGACAGATATCTGCAAGTTGCGAAAACTTGCATTCAAGTTTGGCCAGGACTAAATATACATCTTGTGATTCCATGTTTGTTTACAAAATCTCGTACAGTACAAGTCATACCAGAAAGAGGTCATCCCAGTAGCTGTACTGGATCAAGATTCTTATTCCAATTACAGAAGCTCGAACTAGCTAGTGTAATGTTAACATGGCATAACCATTCGTCTCATACTTGGTTCAGTTTTAAATCATTTTGTTCTAAAAAAGAACACTCGTTGCTAAAGTCTTCACAAGCATAATGACTCACAATAACTATTACAGGAGCTTAACCCAGTTTAGGTAGCATGAAATGACTGAGAGTTTTACTACTCCCCCCTGGATGGGATGCTAGTCCATCGCAAGGTTACCCCCCTAGCATTATGTCACCGGTACCCATTTATACACCTGGGTGAAGAGAGGCAACGTGGAGCAAAGTTTCTTGTGTAAGAAAACAACACGACGGCAGAGATCAGGCTCAAACCACCGACCTTCAGGTTGAAAGTCCGACATGCTAACCACTAGACCACTGCACATCCACCTAAAGCTAAATAGACCTTGTACCGCTGTAAAAATGGTTGATATAAACGCAGTATGAAGTTTTTATCGCACACCACTACGAACGTCATGACAGTATCATATAACCACCCCCTTAGTTTGATAGTCCACTCATATAGAAAATATCATCATATCATACCAATTCCCAAGTGAGTGTTAATACTGGCATATCTGGCTGTTCCTGTCAGGTTCTTGTTTTCTCTGTATGGTATATGCTGGTGTGTCCGTGGGTCTCTGTATTTCTTTGCCAATCCAAAGTCGATGATGTACACTAAACTGCCCTTCTTCCCCAGTCCCATCAGAAAGTTATCAGGTTTGATGTCACGATGGATGAAATTCTTACAGTGAACATACTCTATTCTGCTGATCTGAGAAATGGATGAAAAAAATGTGTGAATGTCTACAACAACAGTTTTTTTTAACTACCCTAACATGGACGTTTACACTCGACAGACTACTGATACTCCTGGGTTCAAACCATTTACAAAGTATAATTTATTGATACATATTAATGAAGTGTTGTACATAAACAATATTATTGTTCATATAATAGCGAAAACATTATCTGAAAAAAAAAAGCAGGAAGCTGTGGCTTTTTTGAGCACTTAACAGTCTTGGAATGATAACTGTATAACAAACTTGTTCATTATGGGATCAGATCATTTCACTCAACGCACTATCGTAACTGCGATTTTTCGCTAGAACGATATCTCGTTTGACTCTAAATGAAATATCACTGTGGTGAACTTTCACTAGAAAGAAATCTCTTTGAAATTTCGTGGAGATATCAGCAATTTATCGTTTTAACGAGATGGCAATTTCGGGAGATATCACAAGTACAAAGTGCGATATTCGACGATTATCATTTACATTTCTTTTTCACAATACTGTAGTGGTTTTTATATCATTGCAATGTCTGCTCAATTCACGAGATAGAACTGAAGTCTATCTCAGACATTGTTGTGGTAAAAATCACTGTCATCACCACAATCACCACAATCACTGGAAATTAAGTGGCTTCCATGTGATCACTATGATAGTTGAGGGTTTTTTCCCCAGCAATCCAAGTACAATGTATGTTCATTGCGTCAAAATATTTAGACAACAAATGACAAAACTAAGTTAGAAAAAGTTAAATCGGCATGAACTAACTTTCACAATAAAAGGACTGTGAGGGATTTCAATAATTTTGGGTGGTTTGTTCATCAGTTTTTATCTGGTCAGTTTTAACTCTATTTGAATAGGTCACCCTGGTTTTCCATGTTATACATGTACCACTTAAAAGTGCTTAGTCTCAGAAAACTGTGCAACATTAATTCAATAACAATAATGCTAAATACAACAAGGAACTTCTACCACTCACCATTTGATCAGCTAAAAGTAGTACTGTTTTTATACTAAACTTTCTGTTGCAAAAGTTGAACAGATCTTCTAAACTGGGTCCCAGAAGTTCCATGACTAACACATTGTAATCTCCCTCTGTACCACACCACTTGATGGTCGGTATACCAACTGTTGATATAACACCACAATAACAGACATCAAAATAATACTAATGACATGGTGTTTGTGCAGTGTTAATTTTTGTTCTTGCAGGGAATTTTAAATTATCGTCTACAAGAAACTGCAGCGTCCACTTTATTTTAAACCTCACTTTATTTTAATTAGCTTTGTTTTAGTGTCCTCAATTAGTATTGTAATGTACTAGAATTTTATGACACTTAAATAAAGGTTTCAAAAGTCAATTGTGTTAGAGATGTTGAATTGTGGCTCAAATTTTTCTTTGGTTTAAAACTTTTGAAACCAGTTTAATTTTTTTTTTCTTTTGTCTCTTATTATAGAAATGACTCTGAGACAAAGGAAAATAAATATTAATCAGGCTTCAAAATTATCAAACTAAAGAAAAATTTGAACCACAACATAGACACCTCACCAAAGGGGTACACGTTTGTCAGTTGGAAGACTGTTTTAACCCTTTTCACGGCCACAGGTGATTATAGGACTTTGCCTTACCTATAAGTGGTCAAAGACGACTATAGTCACTACATGTATATACTATTTGGGAAATAAAAGATTTAGCCATGGAGAGAGTGAAACTAGGCCGCGGAAAGATTAAAGTCACCCCCGATTTAAACAAAGTCAATTTATTTATTTATTACACGACTAAGACAGTCAGAGGGCCAATAACTAAAATCAACCAATCAGAATGCTCGATTGCCGGTCCAATATTCTCTAAGTATTGGACCGGGCATTGTCCCGAATGATCCCGCGCAATCCTCCCGCCGGCAGGAGTCGTGTAATAAATCTCTTATTAACCAAGCTTGCTCGGGACCGTACTGGGAGAATATTGGCCCTCGATCTTTTCTGTATGGACCCCGGGCCGATATTCTCCCAGTACGGTCCTCACGCTTGGTCAATAAAATATATTTATTATTGTTATGGTCAGTCAATTTCTGTTAAAATCTTTTCACTTATTATGGTTGTTCTGCTGAATATATTTATATACCATAATCCACAAACGTTTCCCATACACGCGAATGTGCAGTGGAGGTGGAAAGTGCTAATTTAAAATAAAGTGGAATTACAGGTGCAGGCGTAAACACAATATAGCCATACATTTCCCCTAAAATTAACCAACTTAATACAGCTATCCCTGTAAAATGGACAACTCTGTTCCCAACAATAGAAGAGAGCATAATTTTATCAAAAGGCATTTAGCACATTAGGAGGTGGAAAGTGCTAATTTAAAATAAAGTGGAATTACAGGTGCAGGCGTAAATACAATATAGCCATACATTTCTCCTAAAATTAATAATAATAATAATAATAATAATAGCATTTATTTAAACACGATAATACAGCTATCCCTGCAAAATGGACAACTGTTCCCAACAGTATCCATATTAACACAATTCAACCATAGAAGGATAAACCCAGTAGTTTTAAGAAGAGAGCATAATTTTATCAAAAGGCATTTAGCGCATTAGGTATGGAATGAGTATATTGCCAGAGTAAAAATACTATTAATTAATTCTCCAGTAATATTATTTTGTTTTAAACTTGACCTTTTAGTTAGACCTAATACTAACTTATATTTCAGATTCAATATCAAAGTTAAAAAAAATATATAGCCAACGAGTAGCTGTCGGATTATTAGACCAGACAATGATTTTGCCATCACCGGGTCTCCCGTCAACAAAACCTTTGTGTTAGCCAATCAATTACATAGATCTCTGTTAACATTCCCAGTGTCTACTACAGGTTGTAAATGAGGGAAGAATTTTATAGAAAATGTCCATCAAAAGTTAGTGATATTACTTATAGATTCCAAATAGTGACAGGATATTTAAGTGCTCCAGGAAATACGGTAAAAAACTCTTTGAGGGCAAATAATTATGCAAACACAAATTTTGTAATGTATTTTTTTTCTACAAAATAACCAGAATATAGTGAAAACAAAGTGGTAAAGTAAATCAAATATAAACATTTTATGTGAATCTTGGTTGCAGAACATGAACAATGGTTTCTAAGTTTTTACACTTCAACTCGCAAGAGTGCAAAAAAAAAATGAAAAATATTCAAGAAAAATCCCAAATTTCATTTTGTAAAATATTGGAAAACAAAATTAATGGTACCATGCTAAGACGTTTCATTTAAATGGTGTCACCACAGGATTTCGTAGACAGATCCAAAGGTTAGAACTATAAACTTTCACGAATCCATAATTGACTCCGAGGGTAAAAGGATTAAGACACAAAATTTTTTTGAAAAGGTTAAATCTATATTAGTTTTAAATTGTATGGAATTCCTAAAATGCCCCGATAAAAGTCTATATGTCCATATAATAAGTTCCAATCTTCACTTGAAGTGGAATGTAACTTGTACGTGACCACAAGAATTTGCATGTTAAATTTAGTTTGCTCGAATTTACTAGCATGCAAGAATAATCATGTATCGGTGATTCCAAGTTATATACTGAACGACATCACACAAATATCACTTTGTACAACTACACTCCAACCAGAAAGTAATAAACTAGCACATTTTAAAATAAATCAGTGTTGCAGCTCTCTCATTCTTATCACTATTTCAACAATTTGCGATAAAATTTGGCACAGCATAACATCAAGCTTATACAGTCTGTTTGAAATATAAACTTTATAAATATTGAAGAATCGACATAAACAATTAGATTTGTTCAAAATTTCTAGATCGGCTGTTGAAGGGGAAAAGTTTATCTAAAAAGCCCAATTGGTCAACATATCGTAAACCTCTTACCTCCGCCCTGCATCATCTTATAAAATTTTGCTTCAATGTGTAGCTGCGGATGTTTGGTCTTTACACATTCTAATTTGATAGCAACCTCTTCGCCAGTTGAAATATTCGTACCTGCAAGACACACAAAAACGATTTACGCTTAGATTCCAGCAATAAATTACGACTGTATTTAGTGTTTATACGGTAAAATGGTTATTAGTAAGCTGGGGAGCGTTTAAGCGTGTCAAAACACGATTTATTTTGCGACCGAGGTAGAGCTTGCGAACTACAAAAGTCTCAGCGTATGAAACTTACAAGTTTACAATGGCTTTTTCGCTAGAAAAGTAACAAATTAACTTACCTAAATAGATGTCTCCAAAAGACCCACTTCCAATCTTCCTACCAAGGCGGTATTTGTTACCAACCCGTAGTTCCATCTTCTAATCCAGCCAAAAGTAAAATGATAGAAAATCAAAATGGTGTCTATATGTCAATCGTTCTCTTCCGCCGTCATGAAAAAATCAACAAAACTTCCACTGCCACCCAAACTCTTTCTAATGCTAGAATTGCGTCTAAAGTTCGTCAATATCACAAGAAAGGTATTTTTCTATCTATGAGCTAAATCCTTGAAGTATGAAATAACATTTTGAATGAAGGATGGTTAAAATTTTGCAAGATTTGAGAAGAACCCAGGTTTCCTATTTGCCGTCTATCTTGTGTAAGTTTATTTTGATGATTTGCATTTTGGTGGCGTGAATAATTTAGTTTCCGGAAATATCCTTATACGGAAAAACGCCGGAAAGGCGAACCGATATCGTAGACCAATCGGTAGTTCGTCATATCCCGAGCACATCGCGAAGATGACGAAAAAGACTGGGCTCTAGTAACCAGGGTAACCGCGCGTAACCGGGAAACAAGCGGAAGAGCTGAAAATTCTCAAAAAAAACTTGTACGTGGTTGGAAGCATCACTCTGCATCAAACCGGGACTTTTTTAGCTCCAATTTTGTTCCTAAACGACCCATAATCATGGGAATTGATCAGGAAAGATTTGTTGAAGTCAATCCAGAACTCGTGTGCTGCATTTGTACGAATGTTTTGGAAGACCCGATTGAGTCTCCCTGTCGACATGTTTTCTGCACGGAATGCATAACAAGGTGGTTAGACATGAGAGCTAATTGCCCGACGTGCCGTCAGCCTTTGCGGAATTACCAAATGAAACCTGCCCTTCCACTGCTGAGAAATATAATCGCCAAGCTACGAATTCGTTGTGATTTCATTGAAGAGGGCTGCACGGGAATAGTTGATTACGAGCAACTTGCAAGTCACCTTCGCTCATGTCCGTATGGACCAATGACTTGTGAAAATGAAGGATGTGAAGTAACTTTTCCCCGGAAAAACAAATGTCAGCACGAGGCTGAGTGTCCCTTTAGGCGAGTAGTTTGCTCTGCTTTTTCTAATCACGGCTGTGGTATGGAATACAAATTAAGCGAAGCTGCCAACCATAATTGTGTGGAGAGCTTGAAGTCCATGGTTAGAGGTGAGGTTGTTTCCTGGAATATTGAATTTCATATCAATTTCACACGTATGTAGGTCATTTAAATTTATCAAGGGAACTCTATTTTAGGCATTTCAAAGGTAAAAATTGACAGTAAAACACTAAGTGTTTGTATGTGCTATTTTTCTATCCCTGATGTCCTTCTAGGATCAAAGTTTCTGTACTCTAGAGCTTTGATCAGTTTGAGAATTAGCTTTTTAATTATTTTTTAATTGGAGAATTAGTTAATATTGATACCAGTTCCTTGATTGTTTTCCTGTCTTGACAGATCTGGGAGGTAAGGTAGCAACACTTGAACAGACAGTAAATGAGTTAAGACAGAGTATGCAAGAAATGAAAGATGCACAATCGAGAAACAACCATGTCCAGGACACCAGGAGTGCTAGAAATAGTACCAGCACAGGAAGAGCAGTGCATCAGGATGGAGACTCTGGGCTTATTTCATTGCTTTCTGAAGATGAAGAGGAAAGTAACGACCAGCCATGGACACCAACAAGAACACATCTGTTACAAGATATTATTGCTGAAAGTTCTACTAGTACATTTGCAAATCTTCTTGTAAGAAATCTGCAATCTGAAGGCATACTTGGACGTCAAACAGATCATAATCAGCTACAGTTGGATAGAGAACGACGCCCGTCAAGAGCTTTACGCCAGTCTTCCCCTACACAAAGAAGACATAGTCGCAGCCGTTCCCCTTCTGGTAGGAGAAACAGGGAAAGCTCCCCAATTGAAGGTGGCACTCGTAGACGGCGATCACGGATGTCTGCTTCAAGCACATGCACACAGACTTCCTCGTCTGGTAGTAATACACAAGAAAGCAGCAACTCTCCAGTTGTACACCCAAGAAGAAGAAGAACAATCAGGCCGATCAGTGTTGACGACGATAACTCTAGTCAGGTGGATATCACAGGAAATAGTGCAAGCTCTTCAGATGAAAGCGATCAACAAAATGCTACAGAGGCAAGCGATGGAAACGTAACAAGCCCTCACTGGTCTCTTGACCATTCCCCTGCCTATTCATCATCCGATGATTCACACTTATTCGCCGATTCAGACGATTGGTGGAGGAACCTCATCAACACCTATTCCAGCAGTGCAAGCTTTACCAGTGATGGCAGCTGCATCACTGCAACCTTCCACTAAAGACTTAAATTCATTAATCTTCATTGCTGTGTCAACTTGGTAATTAACAATGCCTTTATTTATTTAGTGTCGCATATTTAGTGTTGCTTTTCATTGTGTTATCTTTTTGGGTAAAAGCATTTGCAACATCTTTTTCTTTTAAATGCTTTGTAGAAGGTGGTCACTTAATATTATTGGTAATTTTGATTATCATTTTTGTTCAGGAAAATGATCTTCTTTGATGTGTTGGTTATTAACAATAACTTAATTTTAATTAGTGGTTATGTACTTTTTATTCCTTATACATGTATTATCTTGACAATTTGCAAAAAATATTTTCTTTAATATGCTGACTTGTGTCATGTTATGGTGATCGGTAAATTGGTAAGCAGTTTCTTTAGTCTTTTTATGGGGAGGGGGGACGTATATTCTTTTGCGCTGGTGTTTCACTCAAAGAAAACCCTGACAGAATTATTGCTGACCAGTTCTCATTTAATTTATTCTGATTGGGAATTTGTCCCATGCATGATTATATCAATGAAATTTTTGTTTACATACTCAAAGGTTTTTTGAAACATGATATTTTTGGTTCTTACAAGAAACTATTTTTGTACATCATCATGGTATTTATATGTAATTTACATGTACTCCAATGAAATACAATCTATTTTTAGGTACAGTTGTCAAAAGTTATATAATCATATGACAATGCATTTTGTACTGTCAGGGTTTTCTTTCATTGATATATTTCTTTTTGTTGGGTCGCCGGTGAAAGGAGACCCTAGCATTGCTTAAGTGATAGTTCTGGAGTTTCTTTCAAACTTTTTTTCTTGGATAAATACCCCCCTGGGGAGTTAGGGTCCTTTGTTTTCAAGCAGATCGAAAAATCAAATTTAAAGCATTCTCTCTCTTTTTTGTTTACAAATTGTTTTGTTTGTCTACATTTTTGTTGTAGTTTTCTTTTTCTAAATTGAAAAGCATCTTTTATACCACCTGAGAAGGCCTCTACTTTGTGAGGGTGCAAGAATTAAAGGCAGAAACAAAAAGACAAAAGGAACAGCTTGAAAAGTGACCCCTCATGGGAGGTGGCAAGAGCATGACTTACTGGAAGTGGTGGCATGTGTTATGAGATGTGTTAGTGTGCGGTTAGTTATGACTGGGACATGTATTGTGTGATAGAGACTTTGAGGCAGGTGTGGTCAAAGCTACTTTATGCAATGGACAGTTGGTGTGGATGAGGCTTTATTTGGCAGTTGATCAAGGCTACTTTAATTTGTACAAGGGACAGTTGGTGTGAATGAGGCTTTTACAAGCGACAGTTTGTGTGCAAGAGGCTTTTACAAGAGACAGTTGGTGTGGGTGAGGTAGTGGACGGATGGTTTCAGGTTGGTGCCACAGTGTACAAAAGACAGTTTGTGTGGGAGAGGTTTTAATGGACAGATGGCATCTGGTTGGTGCTACAGTGTACAAGGGACAGTTGGTGTGGAAGGGGCTTTTACAAGGGACAGTTGGTGTGGGAGAGGCTTTTACAAGCGACAGTTGGTTTGGGAGAGGCTTCAATGGACGGTTGGCTTCTGGTTGGTGCAACAGTATACAAGGGACAGTTTGTGTGGGAGAGGCTTTTACAAGCGACAGTTGGTGTGGGTGAGGCTTTAATGGATGGATGGCTTCTTGTTGGTGCTACAGTGTACAAGGGACAGTTTGTGTGGGAGAGGCTTTTACAAGCGACAGTTGGTGTGGGTGAGGCTTTAATGGATGGATGGCTTCTTGTTGGTGCTACAGTGTACAAGGGACAGTTTGTGTGGGAGAGGCTTTTACAAGCGACAGTTGGTGTGAGTGAGGCTTTAATGGATGGATGGCTTCTTGTTGGTGCTACAGTGTACAAGGGACAGTTGGTGTGGGAGAGACTTTTACAAGGGACAGTTGGTGCGGGAGAGGCTTTTACAAGCGACAGTTGGTTTGGGAGAGGCTTTAATGGACAGATGGTATCTGGTTGATGCTACAGATTACAAGGGACAGTTTGTGTGGGAGAGGCTTTAATGGACAGATGGTATCTGGTTGGTGCTACAGTGTACAAGCAACAGTTGGTGTGTGAGAGGCTTTTACAAGCAACAGTTGGTTTGGGAGAGGCTTTAATGGACACATGGCTTCTTGTTGGTGCTACAGTGTACAAGGGACAGTTGGTTTGGGAGAGGCTTTATTGGACAGATGGCTTCTGGTTGGTGCTACAGTGTTCAAGGGACGGTTGGTGTGGGACAGGTTTTTACAAGGGACAGTTGGTTTGGGAGAAGCTTTAATGGACAGATTACTTCTGGTTGGTGAAACAGTGTACAAGGGACAATTTGTGTGGGAGAGGCTTTAATGGACAGATGGCATCTGGTTGGGGCTACAGTGTACAAGGGACAGTTTGTGTGGGAGAGGCTTTTATGGACAGATGGCATCTGGTTGGTGCTACAGTGTACAAGCAACAGTTGGTTTGGGAGAGGTTTTTACAAGGGACAGTTTGTGTGGGAGAGGCTTTAATGGACAGATGGTATCTGATTTGTGCTACAGTGTACAAGGGACAGTTGGTTTGGGAGAGGCTTTAATGGACAGATGGCTTCTGGTTGGTGCTACAGTGTACAAGGGACAGTTGGTGTGGGAGAGGTTTTTACAAGGGACAGTTTGTGTGGGAGAGGCTTTTACAAGGGACAGTTGGTTTGGGAGAGGCTTTAATGGACAGATTGCTTCTGGTTGGTGAAACATTGTACATGTACAAGGGACAGTTTGTGTGGGAGAGGCTTTAATGGACAGATGGCATCTGGTCGGGGGTACAGTGTACAAGGGACAGTTTGTGTGGGAGAGGCTTTAATGGACAGATGGCATCTGGTTGGTGCTACAGTGTACAAGGGACAGTTGGTGTGGGAGAGGCTTTTATGGACAGATGGCATCTGGTTGGTGCTACAGTGTACAAGGGACAGTTGGTGTGGGAGAGGCTTTTACAAGGGACAGTTGGCGTGGGAGAGGCTTTAATGGACAGATGACATCTGGTTGGTGCTACAGTGTACAAGGGACAGTTGGTGTGGGAGAGGCTTTTATGGACAGATGGCATCTGGTTGGTGCTACAGTGTACAAGGGACAGTTGGTGTGGGAGAGGCTTTTACAAGGGACAGTTGGTGTGGGAGAGGCTTTTACAAGAGACAGTTGGTGTGGGAGAGGCTTTTACAAGGGACAGTTGGTGTGGGAGAGGCTTTAATGGACAGATGGCTTCTTGTTGGTGCCACAGTGTACAAGGGACAGTTGGTGTGGGAGAGGCTTTTACAAGTGACAGTTGGTGTGGGAGAGGCTTTTACAAGGGACAGTTTGTGTGGGTGAGGCTTTAATGGACAGATGGCATCTGGTTGGTGCTACAGTGTACAAGGGACAGTTGGTGTGGGAGAGGCTTTTACAAGTGACAGTTGGTGCGGGAGAGGCTTTAATGGACAGATGGCTTCTGTTGGTGTTACAGTGTACAAGGGACAGTTGGTGTGGGAGAGGCTTTAATGGACAGATGGCTTCTTGTTGGTGCTACAGTGTACAAGGGACATTTTGTGTGGCAGAGGCTTTAATGGACAGATGGCATCTGATTGGTGCTACAGTGTACAAGGGACAGTTGCTGTGGGTGAGGCTTTTATAAGAGACAGTTGGTGTGTGTACAAGGCTACAAAAGACAGTTTGTTTGGGTGAGGCTTTGATGGACTGATTGCATGTGGATGTTGCAAGGGGCAGTTTGTGTGGGTGAGGCTTTAACCGACATGGTGTGCAGTTGGTGCTACAATGTACAAGGGACAGTTTGTGGGTACTGTGGGGCTTTTATAGGATGTAGTTGATTTGTGGTTGGAGATACAAGGTTGCAGTGGTGTGTTAGCTACAGGAAATTTGTTACTGTGCAGCTATATCAACTTCTTTTAAGGGGGCAGTTTAGACCTCGGGCACAACCTAAGCATTCCCTTATGAGAAGTGTTTGTGTGATTGGTGCTTTAGGGAACAGTTGTGGTGTAGTTAGGGGTACAGGGGACAGTTGTGTGGTTAATAGACACATTATGTTTGATCAACTTGATCTCCCTGCACATGCAAAGTAGAGGTTCAACACTATTAAATGTGAATGTCTTTTCAATTTTTCTCATTTACATATTCATCTCCAGTTTTATTAATATTATACAGTTCTGTACATGTTATTTTAAATACATAATTATCGTGTACTTATTTTTCTACCATGAATCATTACCAGTAAATTGATTGTATTTTCAGTTTCGTTGTTTCTTGTTAATTTTCTCATCATTGATAATTTCAGAAAACATTTAAAAAAGTGGTTTGATTTTTCAATTTGAAAGAAACAGAAGTGACCCTAACATCCAGCACTGCTGGTGTTACCTTGCAGTAACTTTTTTGTTTGATTTGTATTTTGCTCGAAGTGACCACCATTTTTGTAAACAATTTTCTTCACCACTTGCTCTACATTTTCATCATAATTATAGTTTACAATTATTATTGTAAATACTGTTGAATTATTTACCATTAACAGTGGCGGATGCAGGGGGGGTGGATTGGGTGGCTAGCCACCCCCCTTAGACCGTCGGTTTTAACAGTTTTCTTTTAAATTGCAACAACAACAAAAATTTATAGACTTAGGCATATACCCGTAGCCACCCCCCATAAAAAAATCCTGGATCCGCCCCTGATTAATTGTTTTAACAAAAAAGCTCTATAAACAATGTTAAGTACTCCAAATCTATAATCTACAAAATGAATCTATTTAGCTGTATTAAAGTGACCACCATTTTTGTGAACAATAATTTATTATTTTTCTTTTCCACTTGCTCTACATTTTCAAAGCAAATATTATTAATGCTGTTTAATTATTTACAGTTAATTGTTAAGCTCTAAGCATTGAAGAACTACAAGTCTTCAAGTTTTTGACTAAAAATAATTCAGTTGTAAATAACTCTTAAGTTAAGACCCACGAATATTGTGGCATGTTTTCTTGTCTACATCAATATTATTCCAAAACATTAATGTATAATTATTGTAAATAATACCTTACATTATTTTGTAAGGGTTAAGTTCCTTCAATAATAATAATAAATATTTTTTATTTAACTCAAAGTGATAATCATTGTCTTTATACTCTGTGTAAGCAAACATGTATTTTGTTATTGAACAGAAAGGATGGGTCCAGACCCATGCTTTTTCAGTTTTGGTCCCAAAAGTAAAAAAAAAAAACACGAGTCTGGACAGTTCAAATTAACCATGAATATACAGGTTCAGACCAGTTTTTTTTGTACAATGTGATGGGGTGCTCTGACAAAGGGCTACACCCCAAATCCCCCTACAGTGGCCTGCGAATACAGCTGCCTCTCATCGCTCCCGGCCGCCATGGGCGTTCACGCATCTTACACTAACACATCTAGCGGCCGGGAGTGACGAGATGCGGCTGTATTAGCAGGCTATCAACTCAGTTAATAAAAACAAATTTTTTTCTGTTTATTTAATAATTTAAGTAATGCTCCACATAAGAACGATAGCAAACTTCATTGTTCTGCCGCATTGGCTCTTTCCCACATAGAATAGAGGAGGAGCTGATGGTTAATAATTATATTTCATTATAAAAATCCATTTACGTCAAACAAATTTTAGGAAATGTTCGTGCTTAACCAATCAGAATAGCAGAAGACAATAGCTAATAATTTTGCTTTTTTGATGAAGTTCCTCGAATACAATATCTTTTAAAAATTGCATGTTGTGCGATTGGGTCTCCAATTACTTGAAACCTTAAAAAAATTAGACAAAATGCACCTTGAACCTTAACTTTTTAGCGGTTTTTGAGTCTAGGCCAATGAGATCACTAGTTGCAACAATGAAAAAAGTTGACATTCCATCATGCATGGCAATTGGCGCTATCCTTCTTATGCAGATCATTACTTAATACTAATTTCTGTAGTGTAAATTAATGCATCCTTAGGATTGTCTCTATCTTTCTCTGTAGGAGGTAAAACTTATGTATACTGAATGGTGTTGGAGATGTTAAATTTTATCATTAATTTATCTCCAAATAAGGAGAAACCTGACACTATACTCTTAGAAGAATCACAGGGAGCCCAAAGCCTCCCAAGTATGAAATCTGGGGTGCCGGATACTTATTGTAAGTTTTTCTAGTCGCGCAAAAACAAAAGTTAGTAGCCTGAGAAACCAGGAGCTGCTCAGTGGAGCACAGCCCTGATACTCTTACTAGTACAGTCGAACCTCCGGTTGCGACCACCTCTCCTCAGCGACCAGTTTTCCAAAATACCAAAAGTCTCCAAGTCAAATCACTATATTTGGAACCTCTTGTAAGCGACCACCTCTCGTAAGCGACCGCGACCACTTTTAGAGCTAAAAGTTTTAAATTTTCATTTGTTTTTAACCTCCCGTAAGCGACCACTTGACAGATAATAAAGCGAAAATTGGATAATGTGTTGTAACATTATCGCATTCCTGGGTAGTATAAGAGACGGAAAATTCTCAATCAGAAGTACCGGTGTTTTTTTTTTCGAAATTGACTTTTCACATGAATAAAACATTAAAACAAAATGTACAGTCATACACTGTACTCTATCAATCTTAAAGCTGCTGTTGCACGTACAATGTTACACGTTACAATTATCATGTGCAACTTGTCTCGCGAAAAAATTGCGTAAGTTAAAATGACGCATCTGTTAACTAAAGATTGTGGCGAAACAAGTTGCAAGAGCCATGTTACACGTATTTTTGTTCTGCAACTTGAAAAAAACGATTCAACTTTTCGTGCAACTTAAAAAAACAAAAATTCAGTTGCAGTAAGGGGTGTTACACGTAAAAATCGTGCGTGCAACTTGCAACAATTTTTTGCGAGACAAGTTGCAGGGAAAATTGTTACGTGTAACAGCAGCTTAAAAGAGACGACCTTAAATGTCTTATAATTACAGATCGTACGACCAACCAACACAAAAAGTAAGGACTCTTCTGATGTCTAGGACTAGTGATTTTTAATACGCTTGTTAACATGTAAATCATCAGTAATATAAAAGTGCTGTCAAATTTAAAGCTTGCAATCCAATCCTTATTAGTTCATGTTCAGTTCCTCCTAACGTTTAGAGAACATTAAAGATTCAATTTGTAACTATCGTAAGACTTGTTCCGTTCGCCGTATTAGGTAGTTTATTAGAAGCGAACGGCATGAAACTCTGAATAATTGAATATTTTTGTGGCTACTAAAAGTTATTATATGGGTTTAGATGGGCATTGGCGCATGGGGTAAGTCTCTGCAGTTACCATATGCTAATGAGGCAAAATTTTGACCCAATATGGTATGAACTCTCGTAAGCGACCACCTCCCGTAAGCGACCACCTATGCTTGACATTTTGGGTGGTCGCTTACGGGAGGTTCGACTGTATTTAGAAGCACGCGCGTGACATAAGGTTCATTATAACCGTTTTTGTTTAATAAAAGAAATAAAAAACTTGTTCCTCGTGTATTGTTGAGTAATACAAGCACTTGGGAATTTTTAAGAACACTCAAGAAGCGCGAGAAGCTCTCGCCTTTGGCTCGTGCTTTTCTCATGTTCTTAAAAATTCCCGCGTGCTTATATAACTCAACAATGCACTCAGTGCATTTTTTATTTCTTTTAAATTAATAAATATACTTTTTTGATAAGAACAATAAACAATTTAAGCATTATTTTTATAGCTAAATGTTTTTTAAGTCTGATTGCAATGTGACATTTTGGTTAACATTCTTTTCAAGATGTAGTAATAACATTGGAATAATGCTATCCAGAACAGACAAGCCCCTGTGACTGGCTTTTATACCCCTAAAAATAAAAAATAAAAGAATAAAATACAGCAACAGTACAAACCAGACACAAAATACATTAAAACTCAAAAATCTTGAATGTGTACACTGCAGACAAATTTTTCTGAAACTAATTTTAAGATAAGAAAGGCATCTTTATTATGGCAAACCTGTGAGAGGGTCTGGATGGGATTTAAACTGACAACTGACAAACCCCGTTGTAAATAACAATGTTTTACTCTTTTCGACAAACAAATGCAAGTTTTATATTAAATCTTAGTAGCAGGACGCTTGAGTGTCATATTTAGTTAATAATTTACTGTATCACCCATGTACATCATGTCAAGGTCATTTCACCTAGAGTCCACCTGTAACGTCACCTATGATCTCGAATTTACAAACTCACGCTAACCAGTCCCGAGCATGCTCCAGCTTACATGATGGCTGCTAATGCTGGCGTTATTAAAATGATTGTAAGCTTCTACCGCGTTAATTCGGATACGGCATTCGAAAGACATAGAACCCGTATTCCGATAAATGACTTAAATCCCGGGGGGGTACTCAACAAATTTTTGAACGGGGATGCTCCGCCCCGAGGTCGAAACCCTTACCCTTTCATATACCGTTTTTGACAGAATAGGTACCCCTTTCATATACCTTTCATTGAAAATGGCACCCCTTTCATATACCTTTCACTGAAAATGGTACCCCTTTCATATAGCCTTTATGTGCGTCTGTTTGTTATATTTTGAAAGGCGCTTTTTATTATACTTCAATGGCAGTTTTCCCTACCTTTTTATACTTCAACTCGTGTTTTCCCTACGGTTTTCCTATACTTCGTGAAATCCCTACCCTTTCATATACTTCAACTTGTGAAATCCCTACCCTTTCATATACCTCCAGCCTCAAAAAGGTACCCCTTTCGGGCGGAGCATCCCCGTATAGCCCATTATAGGGAGTACCCCCCCCCCCCCCCCCCCCCGGGACTTAAATACGGTACATGCTCTCAAAAAGCACCTTATTCAATTCCTTGGCCCGATGGAACTAACAATTAAATACGGCCTTGGAGATTTTGATATAATAGCTTTATCGGATGGCACCGAAGGCCGGGCGGGAAAAGTGATAACTTCGCCATCACAACGGACGACCAGTGGAAGCTGGAGCTTCCAAGTATGCTGTATGACTTAGGAAGCGAAATGAACAGTATGTATCCTTAGTGTTTGTATATTTGTTACATGTATTGGTATAAATATAAGCATACCAGTTAGTCCGGAAAACCTTCTGGGTACTGCTACGCTTTCAGAATATTTTCGTTGTTGTTTACACGTAATGCACTATGTAATATTTATTTTTCTTGAAATTATTTGTTATAATTACAGTAGCCTAGTATATAACTAAATTTTGCAGCTTTGCGGCAGCGGTGCGAACCACCGCATGTGCTTGCTTCTCAGCACCTTTCCTGGAGCGATCGTTACACGTCAGATTTTAGTGGTGTCGGTTGATGTAAATTCATGCATTAAAACACGCAGTAAATCAGCTAAAAAACAAAATATTACAGAAACGAAACACTTCACCTCTTCAAATGAAATACTTTCATTGATGATTATAGCCGAGCAAGTTACCGGGCTTATTTCCTGCTTTTAGTCTGTCCACAGACCCTCTATTTTGTCTAGAGTTCGTCGAGATCGCAAGCAAAATAGAAGCCGCGGGGGATTTGAAAGCGCGCAAACGCAACGGGTTTGCCCTGGGGAAAGACAAATATATTCTTTTTTGTGCCCGCTTCGCGGCCACTATCGCGCTCCGCACTCGAAGAAAAATAACCTCTTTGCAAAAAATAAACGTCTGTGGACAGACTAAATTCCTGCGATTTTGCTCACACAAGGTATTAAATCGTATTAAAAGTATTACTATACTCATAAAAATTACTGGTTCAATTTTCAATCTCAGATATTTTAATTTAATTCTGAGCCTTTTTCTCGCAGTTCACGTTGTACAGAAGAAAATCAATTGGGCTAATAAAGAGCATCGCCCGGAATGCCATTGTCTTTCGCGACATGTACTTACAGTGCCCAGTTTCTTGATGCGCAGCATAATTATTTGCATATACAGAACCAGTCGGTTGTATTTGCTCAACAGATTAAGCTTTGGGAATACTCTAGTCTCTAGTCTCTTGGCAGGTTCAACTGCTGTCAATTACACGGTTTGATGCGTGATGTAAATCCCAAGGTGTTAACAATCGTGCTGTAATCCCGGCGTAGCCAATCGATAAAAATCGGTACCGATTTATCAATCGATAAATCGGTAAAAATCGGTAAATTTGATTTGATTGATATCGATTGTATCGATCAATCGGTAAAAGTCGATGACACACTCATTTGTTTTATCGATTTTTCTTGATTTTCACCGATTGTTATCGATTTTTAACGAGTGAATTTTTGGCCTTTAAAATCGATTATAATCGCCTTATTTGTTAAAATCAAGAGACAACAAGTGAATACAATATTTTCTTTTATTCAACACAACAAACGTTTACTGTCCAGGTTAGACTGCAAAACAGTCGTATTTTTTGCGTTGGTCATACGAATGCGCGCGGTCTTCGAACGAAAGGTCTGGAGGGAGTGTGAATATGGAGAGTGGGACTGGGGAGAGACGTTGTTCGGAATTGTGAAATTCACGTCGTTTATGCTTCTGCGAGTTTACATCAATGCTCGTTGCTTAAAGCATTTTAGCCCAGCTTTAGAATAAGTCTATCCCAAGTACGTGCCTGTAAGATTTTTCCCTTTGGGTCAAAATAAAGTTGTAACAGGCCTGTTGTTCTAAATGTTGTTGTTTCTTTAATCTTAGGAAAAAATCTCTAGCTGTAATACTGACAGGAGAAATTTGCGCTTTCCAGAGCAAGTCTGCGGTTAGCATAACTCGCGAGATAGTGTTTCTTCATCACAGCTAAAAGTGTCTAAGATCCAAGTATTATGCGATAGTCACGGTCTATATTGGAATAGTGGCATCTTGCAATTGTTTTTAGCTTCTCAGAGTTTATTCTGCAGTTGTCGTGTTTCTCGGAGCTAGACAGTACCTCCATTGTCAGACGAAAGGCGTCATTGCATCCGGTTTGAAATATTTGAATCTCCAGTATGTTAGCTGTTTTGTAATCCTTACGGATACAAGTGGTTACTTTTGTATACTCTTTAAGCAAGACTCGCGTTTCGGTTCTTTAGTGAACCTCAAACATACATTTCGGTTCAGCCGAACGCGCTTACATTTTGGAGAACCAAAACTCTAAAACTCAAAAGCCAAAACTCTGAAGCCCTCGTTGAAATCAACAATGACACGCTACCATGTATTTTCCCGCGAAAATATGACATCGAGCCGTATCAAATTTACAATGTGGGTGGAGCTGTCAAGCAATTTTTGACATCTCAGTGATAATTTTGAACCCCCTGGTCAGAACGAATTCGTTGTATGGAAAGGTGACAGTCGTTTTTTTTTCTCGCCTCACACGCCCATGTGTGAGTCTCGCGCGCTTCGCGCGCGGGTATGCACGCTTCAGACGCTTTCGGCGCTTCGCGCCTTTGCGAGCGAGCCAGCGAAAAAAAACGACTGTTTTGCAGTCTATGTCCAGGTTCACTTTGACTGGCTTTCTCCACGCCGGTTGACTGTGACGTCGATGTCCCTGTAACTTTCTGAACTTCTCATGGTTGCTTTTCTGTTGATTTACCGAGCACTACTAGAACTGTTTGTTTCCAACTTGCCTGTGTTCGTCTCGAAGATACAACGCAATTTGCTTCAGCTGAGCACGTATCCATCTAAAGCTAATCTAAACAGTGAATTGTTAGTTTTATTATTGTTGTTATTATAGTTATTGTTCTTGTTAATCTATTCGGTGCCAAATTGTAGCCATCATGGTGGTACATCTATGTTACCAAGGCCACAAGGCCAAGGAAAATAAAAGGAGCTGACCGAATCTTACCACAATTTCACTAAGTACAAGTAATTTTTATATTCATATATTCATATATGGCCTTTTATTAGCAGACCTAGAAAAATATTTCCCATCATATTTACTTGTGAATAATAGTAGTTGCGGTTTAAACTGTTTTGTCATTTCTTTGTTGCTGACAATGTAATTTTTTTTTTGCATTTTACGTTTGCCTTGTTTTGTTTATCGTTTCGTATTTCTTGTGAACGTGAAAATCAACTCCTTCACGTTACAAATGGTGAAGTAAACTTGTTTAATTGAATACGGTACATTTTGTTCATTGTATACCAGCTATTTTTATACCAAAAACAAAGAAGGTTTCCGTTAGAAATCGATAAAATCAAACAAAATCGATAATATCGATTTGACACACCGAATTGTTTTATCGATTTCTACCGATTTACGTTACCAATCGATAAAAATCACTTGATTTTTATCGATTTTTACCGGTACCGATTTTTATCGATTGGCTACGCCGGGCGTAATGAAAGGCGGGCCGCGCTCTTTTCAAAGCATTTTGTCAACAAATTCGTGTGCGGCAAGATTTTATTCATTTTTTTTTAATCTTTAGATTCGCAATGGTTAGAGCGCGATAGCAAAAACAGTTTCCCTAGAACATGGTTTTCAGTTAAAAGCGTTGCCAAATAGCGAGCGAGATGCGCGGGTCACTCGCTTGTTCGTTACGCTTTTTTACTCGCGCTCTTTACAGAACTTTAATATGGCGGACGACTGAAGAGGCTCGAAGACCGAAATTTTTTATCAAACGATCGCGTTTTAACAGTGTTTAGATCGTTTTAAAGTTATTTTAAGTGCGTCGAATGTCTATAAAAAACGTGATGTCTTATTCTTCTCGCTCTTTACAGAGCGTTTTGTCAACAAATTCGTGTGCGGCAAGATTTTCATTTTGACTCGTTAGATTCGCAATGGTCAGAGTACGATGGCAAAAACATTTTTCGCAGAACATGGTTTTCAGTTAAAAGCGTTGCAAATCACGGGTCACTCGCTTGTACGTTGCACATTGTTTCTCGTGCTCTTTACAAAGCTTCTTTCAGTCCAGATCTAGACGCGCTTTTTTTCTCGATCAGTTAACGTAGTTCAGACCTATAGAGTATATTAACTGAGGTTTTAAAAAATAATATAGGCCTTTCTATTTGCCGGACAATGAGAAATGTGAAATAAATGATGGCTTCTCTTTGAAATCCAAACTTGAACAAGCAAAAAGCAAGCGCCCGCCTCTCACAACTGAGGGAACATTGTTTGTGTTGAGATAATTATTCAAATTTGAATACGTTTGCCGGTCTCGTAGGAGTTCGTAGGAAGACATTTTGGAGCGCTATTTTTAGTTTACGCAACACCTTCTAGATAATATCGCTCTGATACTATTTCCACGCATCGTATTAAATCCAAACTTCGCCAATCTTTTGTTTAGATACGAGGCTAACATTTCCAGGGTGAACCTTAGTTAGCAAGTCCTTTCTTGAAGAAAAAGACCATCCTGAATATCAATGCGGTGTTTTTTCCATACCGAAATCAGCGAAAAACTTAGAACGCGATTCGATAGCAGTTGACCAAATCTCAGGCAAATAAAAAGGATCTTAAATGATTCCTTAACACCTATTCTGAAAAAGCCAGGGTGAACCTAACCGCCAAAGTACTTAGTTCTTTGTTATGGAGTAAAACATACACCTTGTTTCGCCATTTCCCCCATTTTCTTTGTAATTTAGCTCTTTTGTCAGACGGAAGCTTTTCAAATTTAGCGCTCTGGACCGTAAGAAGGTCCCGGATATATCGCTGTATTCTCGGCGATGACACTTTGTGATGCCAGTCATGGAGAAGCGTGCACTCCCCAGGACACTTTGTGATGCCAGTCATAGAGTAGCATGCACCCTCCACGACACTTTGTGATTACAGTCATGGAGAACCGTGCACCCCCCAGGACACTTTGTAATGCCAGTCATGGAGTAGCGTGCCATCCCCCAGGACACTTTGTGATGCCAGTCATGGAGTAGCGTTCAACCCCCTAGGACACTTTGTGATGCCAGTCATGGAGTAGCGTGCAACCCCCTAGGACACTTTGTGATGCCAGTCATGGAGTAGCGTACCACCCCCCCCCCCCCCCCCACAGGACAATTTGTGATGCCAATCATAGAGTAGCGTGCACCCCCCCAGGACATTTTGTGATGCCAGTCATGGAGTAGCATGCACCACCCTAGGACACTTTGTGATGCCAGTCATGGAGTAGCGTGCCACCCCCCCAGGACACTTTGTGATGCCAGTCATAGAGTAACGTGCACCCACCAGGACACCTTGTGATGCCAGTCATAGAGTAGCGTACCACCCCCCAGGGCACTTTGTGATGCCATTCATGGAGTAGCGTTCACCCCTCCAGGACACTTTGTGATGGCAGTCATGGAGTAGCGTGCACCCGCCAGGTCACTTTGTGATGCCAGTCATGGAGTAGCGTGCACTCCCCAGGACACTTTGTGACGCCAGTCATAGAGTAGCAAGGCATCGCCCGGAATGCCATTGTCCTTCGCGACATGTAATTACAGTGCCCAGTTTCTTGATGCGCAGCATAATTATTTGCAAACAGCTATTTCAATTAACGTTGTCGAATGAAAAAGGCGAAGAGCCAAGACCGCAAGGTAGTATGGGATTTTTATTCAATGGATTTTAACCCTAACACATACTACCTTGCGGTCTTGGCTTTAAGCTTTCATCCGACAACGTTTATTGACATAGCTGTATACAGAACCAGTCGGTTGTGTTTGGTCAACAGAATAACCTTTGGGAATACTTTAGTCTCTAGTCTCTTGGAACATTCAACTGCTGTCAATTACACGGCTTGATGCGTGATGTAAATCCCAAGGTGTGATAAAGTTAACAATCGTGCTGTAATTAAAGGCGGGCCGCGCTCTTTTGAAAGCATTTTGTCAACAAATTCGTGTGCGGCAAGATTTTTTTTTTTAATCTTTAGATTGGCAATAGTTAGAGCGCGATGGCAGAAACATTTTCCGCAGAAGATGGTTTTTAGTTAAAAGCGTTGCCAAATAGCGAGCGCGACGCGCGGGTCACTCGCTTGTTCGTTACGGTTTTTTACTCGTGCTCTTTACAGAACTTTAATATGGCGGACGACTGAAGAGGCTCGAAGACCGAAATTTTTTATCAAACTACCGCGTTTTAACAGTGTTTAGATCGTTTTAAAGTTATTTTAAGTGCGTCGAATGTCTATAAAAGACGTGATGTCTTTTTCTTCTCGCTCTTTACAGAGCGTTTTGTCAACAAATTCGTGGGCGGCAAGATTTTCATTTTGACTCGTTAGATTCACAATGGTCAGAGTACGATGGCAAAAACATTTTCCGCAGAACATGGTTTTCAGTTAAAAGCTTTGCCAAATAGCGAGCGCGATGCGCGGGTTACTCGCTTGTTCGTTACGCTTTTTTACTCGCGCTCTTTACAGAACTTTAATATGGCGGACGACTGAAGAGGCTCGAAGGTCGAAATTTTTTATCAAACGATCGCGTTTTAACTGTGTTTAGATCGTTTTAAAGTTATTTTAAGTGCGTCGAATGTCTATAAAAGACGTGATGTCCTATTCTTCTCGCTCTTTACAGAGCGTTTTGTCAACAAATTCGTGTGCGGCAAGATTTTCATTTTGACTCGTTAGATTCGCAATGGTCAGAGTACGATGGCAAAAACATTTTTCGCAGAACATGGTTTTCAGTTAAAAGCGTTGCCAAATAGCGAGCGTGAATCACGGGTCACTCGCTTGTACGTTGCGCATTGTTTCTCGTGCTCTTTACAAAGCGTTTTGCAGTCCAGATCTAGACGCGCTCTTTTACTCGATCGGTTAACGTAGTTCAGACCTAGAGTACATTAACTGAGGTTTTAAAAAATAATATAGGCCTTTCTATTTGCCGGACAATGAGAAATGTGAAATAAATGATGGCTTCTCATTGAAATCCTAACTTGAACAAGCAAAAAGCAAGCGCCCGCCTCTCACGACTGAGGGAACATTGTTTGTGTTGAGATAATTATTCAAATTTGAATCCGTTTGCCGGTCTCGTGGGAGTTCGTAGGAAGACATTTTGGAGCACTATTTTTAGTTTACGGAACACCTTCTAGAAAATAGCGCTTTGATACTATTTCCACGCATCGTATTAAATTCAAACTTCGCCAAACTTTCATTCATTCATTCATTCTTTATTTGCCATATATACAACATTTTACAGAGCAAGTTGGAAATAATAAAGGATTAGAGAAAAAAGTGAATGGCGAGTTGACCTGAAAGAAACCACGAGGCTTATAATAAGTCAGGTCTCCTCACTTAAAAATAAACTAGTCTTAATACTAGTAGTAATCATAGATTATAGTGCGTCTCCTTATCCCGTGACACCTCGTCTTGACCTACGTAGTACCTCAGTTTCAGCCACTGTTTAAAGGGGCTATGTCACGAGATAAGTCACGCAGGCAAAAATGTCGGACCGACGTCAAACAAATTCACGCTATCGCCGTGGAATCGGGCAAAATCCTTCAATTATGCTGTGCTGTGTCCTCCGAAAGGTCTCAGATTTTTCCGGCATATAAAAAGTATATTTGTCTTGATTTCATTTCGGTTTATATTTTTCTGATTCTGAAATGATACGCCTCAGTACATGTCAGTATCTCAACGTCTAGAAGTTGTATTCAGCATATGTTTATCAGGTAAGTGTGGACGAAGGTTCTTCTCCGGGGTTGATTGCTGTGAAATCAACCCAAAAGTTGTCATATTTTCCTCTCTTCTACAAAGTAGTGTGCTTTCAATGCTGTAACGTAGTTATAATAACACGCGCAAGCGATCTCAAGGTCAAGCTACATGTAGGTCACGTACGCAAACAGTATAGCAGTAGTTATTTTGATCTGTTTTGAATGAAGTCCAGAAATTTTCATTGCTCTCTCTCTCTCAAGCGAATAAAAAAAAACTATACAATATTGGGCTTGTCTGCGAAGACAAACAAATTTTATTCATAACGCTCAATTATCAGATAGTAACACAATGAGAACTAGAGCTATTTTACTAGCGAAAGAAGTGCACGTCTGACAGCGTTCCCTACGAAATATAAGAAAAACAAAGAATAAATTTTGGACTGATCTTACCAGAAAACATAGAATAAATTTTGAGAAAAGGAAAAGGATTGATGTTTGAAAGGATTGATCTTACCTTGTAGTTGTGGAACATTGTACGTTGTCGAACGAGCTGTCAGAGCACGAGGCAGCAAAAAAAGTGCGTCAAAACATGCAGGTCAAAACACGCGCTAAGCATGCTGGATACTATTGTGACGTTTCAAGATGGCGCAGATTTGGTACCGACACTTTTCTCGATTCGTTCTGCCTAGCCGACAAGATTAGGAAGCGTCTCCTTCGTCGACGCAATAATAATTACAATATGGGCTTATGATAGCTAAATTTGACCATGGATTTTCTCTTTCTCTCTCTCACACACACACACACACGCACACACATATTAATTTTAATTGAACAATCTAATTTAAGCCATACAGAAGCTAATACGTACTAAGAAGGAATTCTTTAAGCTTTCTTTTAAAAGAGGTGGTTTAGACACGAAGCTAACATTTCCAGGGTGAACCTTAGTTAGCAAGTCCTTTCTTGAAGAGAAAGACTATCCTGAATATCAATGCCGTGTTTTTTTCCATACTGAAATCAGTAAAAAAACCGAATTTTAGAACGCTAATAGTACGCGATAGTAGTTGTCCAAATCAAAAAAGGGTCTTAAATGATTCCTTAAAGTGCCTATGAAATGAATTTTTTTTCTTCGTTTTTCATTAGTTTATTATGTGCAAAGAACGAAAACAATAATCATTTCCCGAGGAAAAGAAAGAAAATCGGTTTTTTAGCCCCTCGAAGATGCGTCACTTCGGTTGAAAAGTGGCTCCAATTTTTGGAGAGCCTGGGGGCGAGTGAGCGTGCGTGATGACGTAAATTACGTAAATAGTATGACACATTGGTTTGTTTACACTATAATTCCCTTGGAATCCTTTAGCGTGATGGTCATTTTGCCAACGTTTTTGGCTGTACAAATGTCAGACAGCGCCTAATTTGTTTCTTTACTGTCCTCTGAAGGTGAAGAGGATCAGTTTCGGATCACTCTTGATCAACTGAAATATCGTGTCCACTGTAGTTTTGCCGTAGCGAGACGAACCGACTGTGCCGCTTGAGCGAAGGAAGTGAACATGAAGAAGACGGACTTTGATCATTTAGATTATTGAACGTGCAAGGTATAAATTTCAGTAGCACAGCGTCTCAGTGGTTCGCCAGTTGAGTTGTAAGCTTATTGAACGCAGAGGCGTTTTTGTTATTTCTTTTTAGTGGCTCGTTGACTAGCGTTTATCGAACGCGAACGATATATTTGTAGAACAAACAATCATGATATTAGCGCATTAGCGACACGGCCGGTCTTCTCTGAAGTTCATTGATCGCGCGTGGAGGTTATGAACTTATTTTATCGGCTTGGCAATCCGCTCGTCTACTTAAAGTTCGTTTTTCAATGCGAAGGATATGTCTTGGCGGCTTGCTAGTTGAAAGTTTCTAAATTATACTGATATGTTATGCATATCCGAGGTGGTGTTTTTCAGGCGGCTTGCTGAATTGAATGTGAATGGTGTATTTTTAGCGGCAAGGTGCCTTGATAGCGTATTTTTTATTTATTTATTCAAAATGTTTGAACTCAAGTATATACGTAATAATTATGCTTCTTAGTTCAGTGTCTTGCCAGCGATTGATCGTTTCTGGAAATTTTAACCACTTGGCGGCTTGTAAGTGAGTTCAAAGTATCGTGTTTACATTTGTCTGACTTGGCGGCTTGTAAGTGAGTTCAAAGTATCGTGTTTACATTTATGTCTGATTTATATTTCATTGTATAAAAATTGATCTGATCGAACACGCAATGATTCAGCGATGTATTTTGTTTCGAATAGCATTTGTACGTGTAGATTTTTGATAGATGTTCCGTAGAATAGACGCCTTCCAGTGAACACTTGCGTCGCTGCACTTTGAATTTTATAATTCGGAATACGGTATAAACATTTATATTACTCGCCAGTCAGTGCCGATCGAGTCAGTATATTTTTGTAGGCCTCACTGACTTCGACGGCTCTCCAGTCGAGCCGAGGCTTGAAGGAACTTCCAAACAGGATATGGATTAGAAAAATTATGCTTGATTAAACGGCCTCACCGGCCGGAATGTTATTTTCTTTTGCAAAATAATATTAATCTTAACAATAAGCGCTTTCATTGAAAACAACATCGCTTGACGTACCCTTTCCGATGTCGACGAACAAATTTCGTGTATTTCGCCGGCCTATTTTCCTCTGGAGCAAAATAAAGCTTTGTTACACCCTCTGTTATCGAAGAATTCTAATATCTCGTATGTTTGAGGCCGCTCGCCACATAATATTGGTCCACCTCTAGCGACGTCTCTTGTCAGCTCTCTTGTTCTCTATATTCCCGCAGCAGTTTGTACAACTATTTACGTCACAGTGTAATATGACACTGGTTTTGGCCGCGCACAAATTGGAGCCACTTTTTTGCGCCAACAACCTAACTTTGAGACCATAAAAAAAGCATTTCGCATCGTCCCTAACACTTTAAACCTTTTATTCCAAGGTCTAAAAAGGTGAAACTTTCCATACATCAAAAAATAAATTTCATTTCATAGGCACTTTAACACCTCTTCTGAAAAAGCCGGGGTGAACCTAACCGCCAAAGTACTTAGGTTTTTGTTATGGAGTAAAACATACACCTTGTTTCGCGATTTCCCCCCATTTTCTTTGTAATTTGGCTCTTTTGTCAGATGGAAGCTTTTCAAATTTAGCGCTCTAGACCGTAAGAAGGTCCCGGATATGTCGCTGTATTATCGGCGATGACACTTTGTGATGCTAGTCATGGAGTAGCGTGCACCCCCCAGAACACTTTGTAATGCCAGTCATGGAGTAGTGTGCCACCCCCCCCCCCCCCCCAGGAAACACTCTGTGATGCCAGTCATGGAGTAGCGTTTCACCTCCGGGACACTTTGTGATGCCAGTCATGGAGTAGTGTGCAGCGCCCGAGGACACTTTGTGATGCCAGTCATGGAGTAGCGTGCCACCCACCAGGACACTTTGTGATGCCAGTCATGGAGTAGTGTGCCACCCCTCAGGACACTTTGTGATGGCAGTCATGGAGTAGCGTGCAGCCCCCGAGGACACTTTGTGATGCCAGTCATGGAGTAGTGTGCCACCCCCCCCCCCCAGGACACTTTGTGATGGCAGTCATGGAGTAGCGAGCCACCCCCAGGACACTTTGTGATGCCAGTCATGGAGTAGCGTGCAACCCCCTAGGATACTTTGTGATGCCAGTCATGGAGTAGCTCGCCCCCCCCCCCCCCCCCCCCCCCCCCCCCCCCCCCAAGGACTCTTTGTGATGCCAGTCATAGAGTAGCATGCACCCGCCCAGGACACTTTGTGATGCCAGTCATGGAGTAGCGTGCCACCCCCAGGACACTTTGTGATGCCAGTCATGGAGTAGCGTGCACCGCCCCCCCCAGGACACTTTGTGATGCCAGTCATGGAGTAGCGTACCATCCCCAAGGACGCTTTGTGATGCCAGTCATGGTGTAGCGTGCACCCCTCCAGGACACTTTGTGATGCCAGTCATGGAGTAGCGAGGCGGGCAGTTGTAGTAATAGCTGATCCCGGGGGGGGGGGGTACTCAACAAATTTTTGTACGGGGATGCTCCGTCCCGAGGTCGAAACCCTTACCCTTTCATATACCGTTTTGGACAGAAAAGGTACCCCTTTCATATACCTTTCATTGAAAATGGTACCCCTTTCATATACCATTCACTGAAAATGGTACCCCTTTCATATAGCGTTTATGTGCGTCTGTTTGTTATATTTTGAAAGGCGCTTTTTATAATACTTAAATGGCAGTTTTCCCTACATTTTTATACTTCAAGTCGTGTTTTCCCTACGGTTTTCCTATACTTCGTGAAATCCCTACTCTTTCATATACTTCAACTCGTGAAATCCCTACCCTTTCATATACCTCCAGCCTCAAAAAGGTACTCCTTTCGGGCGGAGCATCCCCGTATAGCCCATGCAAAACTGAGACAAATTGATAATAATGACTACTCACAATTCTATTTTGGTGATCTAAAGGGAACAAATATCTCGAAGACCTTCTTGGCAAAGCAATTCTAAAGGCTTCTTTATACTTTTTGCGACTAGCGGGAGTCGTGTTTGGCCTGTCACCTTTATAATACAGAACTCTTCCGATATTTGTGTCTTTCTCACGATATACTTCAAATATTTTAAAGGTGAATTTTGTTGAGCTAAGGGTCTAAGGGTTAGAGAGGAATGTTATGCTCGGGCAAGCAGGAGAGTAACGATAGAAAGCCACTTAATGATTTCAACTCCAAATTTGAAAAAAAAATGGAATTTCTGGCGTTTGAGTCGCTACGAATTAGCCTGAAATGTAATATTTCTGCGTCACGATAGCGACAGGGCCTGGGCCCTGTTAGTTTGGATGCCAGTGCATTAGGGGTAATTTTATGGATGTATATAAGCTGTGTATAGCACATGGGATGTCATTCTAGGCCAACACCGCTTCTCCGATTAGCTTTGAATTTTTTTTTTAATTGTATAGCCACGTAGGAAGGGCTGCTAATTGCTGGAGCTTGAGCCTTGGTTCCTACTCAGATTTCCTGTCAATTTTTTCCCTTAGGGGTTTTTTAAGGCAGTTTTTTTCTGGCCTCCGTCTACCCACAGTGGTATTGTGCGTGGTTGCTGAGCTCTATTTAGGTGTCTTACTGTGATGGCAATTATTGGCCAGCGTAGTTATCGATAGTTATGTTATACTGTATACATTGTGTACTAAGTCTCGGTGAAGCTTTATTTAGTGTGTACGTAGTCCCGGTGCTCAATGTAGCTTTATTTACTGTATACATAGTCCCGGTGCTCAGTGTAGCTTTATTTACTGTGTACATAGTCCCGGTGCTCAGTGTAGCTTTATTTACTGTATACATAGTCCCGGTGCTCAGTGTAGCTTTATTTACTGTATACATAGTCCCGGTACTCAGTGTAGCTTTATTTAGTGCGTGTGCGTAGTCCCGGTGCTTAGTGTAGCTTTATTTACTGTGTACATAGTCCCGGTGCTCAGTGTAGCTTTATTTACTGTATACACAGTCCCGGTGCTCAGTGTAGCTTTATTTACTGTGTACATAGTCCCGGTGCTCAGTGTAGCTTTATTTACTGTATACATAGTCCCGGTGCTCAGTGTAGCTTTATTTAGTGCGTGTGCGTAGTCCCGGTGCTCAGTGTAGCTTTATTTACTGTATACATAGTCCCGGTGCTCAGTGTAGCTTTATTTTAATACTGTATACATACTTTATTTTATACTGTATACATAGTCACGGTGCTCAGTGTAACTTTATTTGCTGTGTACATAGTCCCGGTGCTCGGCCGAAACCTGCAAAATAAACCTATTGGCGTATTTACTGTCTGTTGCGTAGTGTAGCAGAAATAAAGTTATTAGTGTAGCAATTTTCGAATTAGTGATACAATTTACATTTTATGTGCCTGTTTAGCTAAATTTTGGATAAAAAAGCAATTATTAAATTACTTAATTAATTATTAACAGTCAATTAACTGACAACTGACAAATGGCCTTAAATTTAACTGACAACTGACATTTGTACACCCCCATCCAGACCCTCCTGTGAAAAAGGCATTTGAAGGAAATAATTCTGATTGTTTGCTAGATATGTTCCAATGGTAATGCATACATGTATGTATTCCTAAAGTGTTCTACTACATTTCAAAGTTAGATTTGGAGAACTCAGGGCTCGAACTTAACGCTCGCAATCTCGCAAAATGCGAGTGGTTTTTGGAAGTTGCGAGTCCAAAAAATATCTTCCAGCAATCATTTGCTAGTAAGGATTTCTCCAGTAGAATTTCAAGGGTAAAAAAAAAATATTATTTGGAGAATTTTGTATAGCCAAAAACAACAACATTCTACACGTCGATCATCATCTACGCTCTACCTGGTTTTGCGTCAACCACTAGTCAGCATTTTTTCATAGAGCATACACGAGTGAATTTCACGCTTTGTTAGCCTCTTTTTGTCGCTTTTTGTTTGAAGATGTCTAAAATAACTTCATTTTTCAAGAGGCCCTCGACCTCCATGACAAGCCTGACTGAAAATAACGACGCCAAAAGCAAAGGAATTCTGAAGAAGGTCATGCAGTACAAGGTTGTCTGGTTCCTTCACTTTATGGAAGATGTCTTGAATAAAATTGCAAAAGTCAGCCTTCTTTTGCAAAGAGAGGACGTTACCCTTCCAAGCATCATGTCGAAAGTCCACAGTGCGCACCTGGCTTTGCGTGAGATGATGGATCATCCAGGCCGTAATCTTCAGAAGTTTCAGGATGATCTCAACGGTGCTGTTTACAAGGAACACACCCTTACCTATGTCTTAGAGCAAGATGCATTAAATCAGGAAAGAAGAATTATCCAAGAATTACGTGATAGTAGGTTTTCAAGTCTACAAGAGTCAAGTCAAGTCAAGTCAATTTTTATTTAACTCATACAGAATATACATAAAGGCTAGGAAAATTTATACAATAATGTTTAACAAAATCATGGATACAATACATATTGTAGAAAATAAAAGAGTCACAATAATTTACCATTCCTCTGTAAAAATAAAAACGAAAGAAGTATTAAGGAGAAGAAAGAACAATAAGTTACTAAATATTTTGTTATGCGTGTAATAGTTAGTAAACTATTCGAGTAGGTGTCCCAAAGAACCAATATGTAAGTCTTGTAACATTTTTGATCACAGTAATTGGCCAGATGAAGAAGAAGCTCTGGTTCGCTATGGCCGTCAGGAGTTAGAAGCCATTACAGATCACTTTCAGCAAGTTCTTAACAACTGTGGATGTGACATTGATTCTGCATTCAGTGAGTGGACTGAGTTGAAGTTGCACGTGAAGAATAACCCTCATTTTAGAGCTTTACACTCGGAGTCTGTGGCAGAGAATCAGCCAGGAGGATGTAGCAAGGAATAACTTTTCTAACATTATGAAGGTGATCCATTTAACATCAGCATATCCCCTGGCTAATGCAACATGTGAACAAGGATTTTCCACGATGAAAAGGGTCATAGTCAGACTAGCGTTGTGCACTGAGAACCGATACCATGCATGGACATGCTAATGAGAGTAAAAATTGAAGGGCCAAAGAAACAAGCTGACTATCACCCAAGAGCTGCCGTTAATAGGTGGTGGCTGTCGGGACAACGGCAAAGGAGACCATGAATTAAGTATGCATTTTTCAAATTCATTTTTACTTTTTCAGGTCGCTAATAGTCACCAAAGGAAAAATGACTACATTAAAAAAATTGCTAGTAAACTTACAAGTTTTGCTAGTAGAAAAAAATCTTACTAGCAACACTTTGCTAGTGGACTAAAAAGTTAAGTTCGAGCCCTGGAACTTTTAACTTCTTTCTTAGCCTAAATTAACTAACAGCAATTTAAATATGTAGTTGCTGATCGATTACAGTGTACAGAAATTTTTTCGAAATTACTACAAAGTGAGTATTAAAAAACCCCAAGTTGTGCCATTTTCCAATCTGTGCCAAACCCATGAGACTTTTTGGCACTAGTTATATATATGTAAGAGATGCCATGCCCAGTAAATCAAAACAGGTCATGAATGGTATACAAGATTTTTGTGTCGGGCAAGTGCATGACTTTCCCCACTCACTTGCCCACTAATTAAGCTCAAGTGATACCTTACAAAAAAACTTGTCCGGGCAAGAATAACTTAAGACTTGTTTGTCCAAAGGGCAAGCTTAAATTTTAGTGTTTCCTTTTTTTGCCCTGGGTATCATCTAAACAAGTTATTGTTAATAATGAATACAGAATTGCAGTTTTACTGTAGTTACATTTAATTACAACTAAAATGTTTCAACCTACTTTTCATTTAAAAGCAAGAGGCCAGATTCCACAAAATGTTGAACGTCCTTGCTATCTTTAAATGCATCACACAGTGACAAAGAGTTGCTAAATGGGGACAAGGCATGCCACTTCTGTTCAGAGAGAAAAAGAACAACTTAAGTTTACCTAGACACAAATATCAAATCACTCTGACATAGAGCGTTTAACATTATTTTATGAGATGGCTGGCCAGCCGGTTGGCCAATAGTCCCTAAATTTGATTTTAATATTACTGTTGAGTACAAACACCAATGCGCATTTTACAGGGTTAGTACTGACTGGGTTTATCAATGGAGACTTACACCCACACATGCTTGATTGTCTTGCTAAAGCCAGAATAATTTATAATATATATTTTTTTAATTTTTATTAACTGAAGATTAATAAAAATTTGCCACATTTGAAAATTCTTTGTCACTGTGATAGTTTCAACCAATTTTATGTTCTTTACATGTATACCTGATTGCTAAGACCATCAGCAGTTCTAAGACTCAACATAAGCACCTCTTCCAGTCTGCACACAAATGAAAAGCATAATAGAAATAACATTAAATTTCTTACAAAGATTTTTATCTCGTGAAAATGCAAAGCGTTGAACAAGATATAGTATATGGGGACAATTGTGCTAATTTGTACTAGATTAATCACTCAGATGTAAACGTTTTTAAATTCCCCAGTGTATTGCGTTATTCGGTTATCTGGAGTCTTGTTTCACACAATGCATATTTATGCAGGGTTCGTACTCTTTTCAGATTTTAAAATTCCATGACTTTCCATGACCTTTTCCATGACCTTTTCAAATTTTTCATGACCAAGAGTTCAACAGTTGTTTTCAAAATTTTATCAAAATGATCAGTTTTTTTAATTTTTCATCTTGCCTTATTATTCCCACAACGTATGCTGCCTTAGTGATTTTGTACCATGAACATAATTTTCCATGACTTGCCATGACCCACACTTAAATTCCATGACTTTCCAGGCCTGGAAATTAAATTATACAATTCCATGACTTTCCAGGTTTTTCCATGACCGTACAAACCCTGTTATGTCTTGCTAATCTGTTTTACCCTTCATCATCATCATCATCATCAATCTTTATTTATACACGAAATCGTATCATATTTACATGATCTTCCTAGGAGTCGTGTGAATTTACACTAGAGTACATTACCTATAAAACTACTTAACTAAGAAAGATAAAGTACAATGAAAACTACGATCAAGGTTTCTTCAATTCATTGACTTCAAAACTCAGTATGAAAAACTAAAACCAAAAAAAAAAACAAAATCTGTGGACTCAACCTTACGTTGTGTCGTATTCACAAGATGACTCTTAGAGCTCTTTGATTTTAACTACTTATTCCCTGTTCCCACCAAGCCCTCGATTATAAAAAATAAATTATCTGTACAACAATTTAGGATAATTATTTGCTACATGTATTTTTTTCATCCATGCAACAGAACCTGTTTGACCTAAGGCATGTCTTTTATAATAATTTAAACTTACATTTCAAATCTTGTTTGAGGAACTTGCTTTCTAGTTGCATGGCCTCTTGTTTCAACCTTCAAAACACAAATAAAATATAATATTAAAATATTAAGACAAAACAAGTGACTATATTATTATAAACCAATTTCCGTGAGGTCTATTGATTTTTTAACAATCTCTGAACTGATTCTAAATCAGTGAGTGAGTATACTACACTTTAAAGAAATTATACAATTCGCTGATTTGGGCCCACAGTAATTGGCTATGCTGTTGCAGTGTCCCTGCCTTTTTCCTTTATTTAAATACTGTCTTTTAGATTGACTTTAAAATTTATTTTGAGTCTTATTTGTATGGCAAAGCTAACAAAAATGCTTTCAGTAGTTTGTGCTAAAATTATAGTAATTATTTTAACATGATGTCACCTCTTTCATCCAACAGTTTGGTTCTAAAGTCTGCACTCTTGCCTGTCTTGTTTGACTTTCATTCCCACAAGGAATAAATCTGTAACATACACAGTTCAATTAATAATAATAAATAATTATTAAAGACAGATTCTTTCAATAACCTTGGATCTTTGTCCTTTGACCTTTCTTTGAGATGTGTTGTAGGTTTACAGGGTTGGAAAACTTAATTTGCATAGCACTAGCGGGACGAGTGCTAACTCCCAACCCTGGGGTTATTGACCAACCCCACCCCACCATCCAGATTAGCAGGCATTGGGGAGAAAGGAACTGGGGAGAGAGGGTACATGTAAGGCCGCCTGCAATAAACACCCCCTTTTGTTCATTTTTACGGATGGTGGCAGCCGCGAAATTCTGATTGGGTAATTTGCGCTGGGTGCTTATCATAGTAAATTCCTGCATGAAGTCAACCGTGCATAAAAGCGTGTGCCAGTTTCTGATTGGTTAATGTATTGACAGTTAATTTGATTACCAGGAAATCAGTGGGCATAATTCAAATAGCACGGTTCTTATAGCAGGCGTTGCTTCCCTTCTCACTGTCTCCTTTTTTCATGCTCCCCTCCCCTCTCCCTGTGAACATCTGCCATGCAGGTTACAATGTACTCCAAATGAGATGCTTGTCCAATACCAAATACCAATTAGCACCAAGTTAGCAGTAAGTTACCAACCACTACTCTCTATTCATTCCTCCTCTCAGCCACAACAAATGTTTTATCTTGTTGTAATTTGTAAAAACTATCTAGACTATGTTAGATGCATTTTATTGTTATTTATTATATTATAGTTAAGTAATATATCAAACATGAGACACGGTGTTTCATCAGATTTCCAAACACCGTGAAGTGGGTTGAAAAACGAGGCGCAGCCGAGTTTTTTTTAACCCACTTCAAGGTGTTTGAAAATCTGATGATTAATACTGTGTCGAATGTTTGATATTACTTCTTAAACAAAATGATTTTAGAAGGAGAAATTAAGGATGCAAAAATGAGGAGTGTTTGAACTGATTTCCAAACACTCATTAAACATTAATTTCCTTTGTATTTTCGTCATGAATTATTAATGAGTTTGAGAAGTGGGAGAGGAAAAACTGGAGGGTAGATGACTGTATATAATGACCTGCCGTGAGCCCCAGGTCCCACTCCAATGTACTGCATACCATTCCAATACGCCATGTTATGTCTGCTTTCTGCACCCTGCAATGTAAACACATTTAAGAAAATTAATCAGTAAAAATAATAATAAAAAATAAAATAATGTCTATGTTGTAGTTTAAAATGATCTCAGGTTAAAATGATTTCAAACTAGTTTGATTAATTTTTGTACTTTTCTTTGTCTTAGGATTGTGTCAATTAATCTGGAACAAAAGAAAATCATTTGAAGCTAAAAAAGTTTGAAATC
Organism: Dendrophyllia cribrosa; assembly: GCA_024195265.1. Taxonomy (NCBI): domain Eukaryota; kingdom Metazoa; phylum Cnidaria; class Anthozoa; order Scleractinia; family Dendrophylliidae; genus Dendrophyllia; species Dendrophyllia cribrosa. The sequence goes on from JAJLRJ010000009.1 coordinate 37,846,668, forward strand.
ATTTTGACCTAAGATTCATTTTTGAACTACAACATCTACTCAGAAGTCCTTAGTGCTTTTAATAGGTTGGGGTTGAACTTTTAAAGGCCAAAAACCTTGTCTCATAAAAAGTTATACACATGTAGAAACATCAACTTGACATTTGGAGGCATCTGGTTGAAGACATAGATGTACATGATTGTACATGTATGCTTCCCTGGGGTGCTGCTCAACTATTGTAAGGGCATTTTGTTGCCTTCGCTTGTATTTTTGCTGATTGCTGCAGAACAACATTGTGGATCTTTGCTTCATTTTCGACACACCTTGTTCTTACAGTTAAGTATGTGATTTGGTGAGAATGAGGTTCTTTAACACTGAGTAATGCAGTGGATGTTGTGCATGTTGCGATCACCAAATGACATAAAACAAAATGTTCAAAACACAATGCAAGAACAATACCCACACCACAACATAATGGCTATAAATGAACAATGGTTTCCACAACCCTAAAAAATTTTACCTTTTGTGCAGTATACAATGTACCCTACATAGCTAACTGTGTGGCATAACGCATTGTATACCCAAGCTCAGATATTAGTGAAATAAACTTGTTAAACAATATGTTTTGACAACCTTTTGGGGATGTCTTGATAGCTTCACCAATTGATGCAAAATTGGAACGTGATTAAAAAGAAAAATGTTATCTTGGGTCATGGGATACATGTAACTTGGGTTAAATTATGAAGCTTACCGGTTTTGCAAAGTTAGCCACCTCATATCTGAGAAATCCATTTGTCATCAGGGTCTGTAAAAAAAAGATATTATATGAATCATGGCATTAAATACATGTAAATATATAGCATGGAATACACAGAAGACAGAATAAAATTTTATTTTTTTTATCAAGACTGAAAGTATTTCTGACCTCCACAGCTAACTGGTACATGTCAGCTACTACATCAGAACTAGGGAGGGACTGCAACAAACAAAGACAAAAAATGACAAAGAGTGTATCAGTCACCTGCTGTCACTAGTACAGGAGAGTGTTACTATATCTACAACATTTCATTAAACTGCAGCTATTTTTTTCAAACCAGTTTGATTTTGATTTTTCTTTGTTTGAGAGTATGATTATAATGAATTCATCTGTGCCAAAAGGAAATGAGAATCAACCAGAAAAAAAATTAAACCACAACATACATCTCACCATTTTTCCTGACTTGACATCTTTATAAAGCGGTGTGCCTCTTTCAAGAGTCAGTTGATATAACGAAACATGGTCGTCACATACAGACAATGCCTACAATACAACAGAAGGGACTAAAACGTATACATCTCTCAATTCCAAGTGCAATCACACCCACTCGATCAGTAAACACATTTTCAATACCCATCCTTTAGACAAAGAGGTGAGCAAATTCAAATCTTTAAAATTTCTATTTTAGACCAGTGGACTAGGGTTAGGGTTAGAATTAGAATAGATTTAAATTTTTTTCTGTTTATTTATCTTTTTACGTTCTTTTTTTTAATTACATGTGCTGTTTTGACCCCCCCCCCCCCCCCCCCCCCCAAATAAAAAATAAAACATGCCCCTATTTTTTTAACCATTCCCCCTAAAAGAAAACCCTTTTCAGGCAGTTGATAGAATAAAATAACCTAGGTTAATAAAATTTGGCATAGGTTGAAAAAAATGGCCTGAACTTAATTTTGACCTGTAACAGATACATGTATTGCAACCACTTTGGTGAAATTCCAAACCATGAAATAAAAATCTCATAGGATCCATGGAGAACAAGGAGGGGGGGGGGGGGGGGGGGGGGGCAGCCTCCTTACATGTACTTTTACCCAGTAAAATACATGTAATACCCATCAAAATGTTTACCAGGCAAAAAGACAAATATCAGGGATGTAGCTAAGATATCCAACAGGTGGAATTTTGGTCATCACAGGCGGAAAATTTTGTTAAAAAAAAAAGAGAAAGAGTTAAGCAGACAGTTTTCCAGGCGGAAAAAATTAAGAAAACTCAGTCTTCAGGCGGTTATTTGTTCCGCCTTCTGCCTATTATTTACATCCCTGAATATTTCAGCCGATTGCAAGTTATTCTTAGACGACCAGTGGCAGTCGAAGGGGAGGGGTCAAGCAACCCCTACCCCCCCACCCCCCCACCTTTCCCCGAAGGGCCTGAAAAGTTGTCCAATCTTGAGTATTTTCTTTCACACCTGTAGCAACTCCTTGTACCATGCATCCAGAGTTTGATGTGGTCGACCAAACATCAGATCAACTGATACTTTTCCAGGGAATATGGATCTTGCAGTCTGCAATGCTCTATAACAAAGTCAATAGATATTATTGCATTATTTTAACAAAACCTAGCAAAAATCATATATGAAACATTTCCCAAAAGGTAACCATAATGGGATTGAAGTGGCAGAAGTGACAACTGTCTGCCTCAATAACAAACTTACTGCAGTGAATCCTTGACAGTGTTATCTCTTCCCAAAAGAAGTAAATCTCTCTGATTGAAGGCCTACAAAAACAACCACACGAGACAACATTCAGCAAAGCTTAATTACAGTGCGACATGCCTTGAAATACCATGAGCACCCAACAAAAGTTTTTTTTTAAGTTAGCCAATCAGAGAGCGTGAATTCAATTGATGGGCATGCCTCCTCGCAAGTTGAGCACAATCGTGGAAACTTGTAAAATTGTCTGTTGGGTGCAACTGAACTCAATAAGTACATTTACCTGAATGCCAAGAGAGAGACGGTTGATCCCAACTGAATTGAAATGCCTTTCGAAAAAGAACAATCTACAGGTTAGTGCATTGAATACAGATCATATGGAGTTTAAAACAGTGGAACTTCCATTAGGGGGAGGGACACCATTGGGACCTGAGCTGGATTCACAAAGCCCTCCTAAGTTAAGACATATCCTAAGTATTGTTTCTTAACAATAGCCTATTGTTGGAATAACAATAGACTATTGTTACGAAACAATACTTAGGATATATGTCTTAACTTAGGCGGGTTTTGTGAATCCGGCCCCAGGAGAATATCACATGAGCATTTTGCCAGCCAGGACCACGAGAAGTGTTGATCCGCTTAATGGAGGTGTCCTAAAGTAAAGGTTCCACTGTATAGTCAAAAGACTAATAATTATTATTATTTACTGTCTGACATACATGCTGGCCGATGACCTACTTGACTTACCGGTATGTCCTTCTCCCCTGGTGGGGAAAGGGCCAGGCCTGATGACCTACAAGGCATTGTATTCGTACAAGACATTTACCACTACTTGCCTGAGTCGATCTGTTTCAACTGATGTGGGGTTTGCTTCCAATGTGACTTCTGCATCAGTAGGTATATGGCAAATCCTTGAGACAGTGTCCAGCACTGAAGAAATGGTTAAAGGCTCTGCCAGACTTGGTGTACCTAGGAACCAGTATGATTTTTAAAACATTTTTAGTATTAAACCAAAATCATTTTAGTTCTTTTAATTATAAAGGATGGCTGAAATAAGAAATGACTTTACGCTGTCTGATTTAACTGACTCTTTTAAAGTACAATGTACACAGATCTGCATATTGTTTTTAAATTAGGTATACTTCATTTTAATATTTATTAATGTGTATTATCATAAATATAAACAATAAAAATTTTATTGACTTCTGATCAACTGCTAGATTCTCCTTCCAGTTTGTCTTGTATATGCTCATGTAACAAAGGGAGAATTTGGCTTCAGATCAGGAGTCACTTAGGGCCTTATTCCAAATAATGTTTGGAATAAGGCCCTATAATGACTCCTGATCTATAGCCAAATTCTCCCTTTGTTACATGAGCATTTACAAGACAAACGGGAAGGAGAATCTAGCAGTTGATCAGAAGTCACTAAGGGCTTTATTCCACTCACTCCTTATTAAATATTATTATTAATAATATCTATTGAAAGGCATAATGCAAAAGGGGCATGTGTCAACTTTTCTGGCCAAACTAAGGCAGAAAAGGCTCCCAATGTTTGCCATTGCATGTTTGCACTTACTGCAGATTTTATGTACATATGTATTTAACATTGAACCATGTTTATTTTGTTGAAAGACTAATCTCTGCTTGAAATAGCACAGGGACCGCGGAGGGGGAGGGGCTGGTAGGGCCGCGGCCCCACCACTTTTTTGCGCCCCCGCCCCCACTTTTTGCACTATTTCAATATGAAAAAATTATTTTCAATTGTCAGCCCTCCCATTTTTCACCTTGCTCCGCGGTCCCTGTAGCAAGGTGATAATCAAAGCACATTTCTGTACTATACCTTTGCTGTGTGTACATTGTAAGAAATTTAGCCTAAGACAACAAAATAAAAACACAAAACACAAAACACAAAATTCACAGCACATGCAAACAAAGGACAAGTTTGGAGTATTTTCCTCAGTTTTAGCCAAAACTGATAAACGCTCCTATTGCATTAAGCCCTTCTTTTATGAAACTGTATTTTTAATCTGACCTCCACCAAAGTAAACCGATCTAATCGTCTTCACACCAGACAAGTGAAGCAAAGTCTCAATTTCAGTCACAAAGCATTTCCTCATACGAGGATGGTCCACGTTGTTGCTATAAAGAAAAAGAAAGAGACAAATTAAACCATTCAAATACCAAGCAATCTAATGCCATCAGGAATCAATCAAGATGCTATTTTTCGAGTTTTATATTAATTTTGTGTCTACAGTAATGTTATGAAAATTTCACTTTGAGTAATCCCAGGCTGCATTCTATGTAGGTTATGCTAAAGATTTTCAGCATGGATCTGTGCTATTTACAGTATTATCCTTTAAGATCTTGGTGTATCTGCGGCATAGGCTAACAACACTAAATGTACTTAGGGAGTAATCACATTTCAACCTACCTTACATACTTGTTGAAATTGCAAAATGTACAAATCTGTTTACAGAAAGGCCACTGGAGAGAACAAATAACACCAAGGCTTTGAATCAAGGATAGGTTAAAAAGGAGGGGTGCAAGTGTACATTGTTGTGCTGCATACTGGCTTTTGAATTTGTATACCTAATTTTATTAGGCTCCTACAAAGCCATTATTTGGGTCATCACACAACACACAACACTCCAAACCCAACTAGTGTGTAGCTAGGAGCACTGCAGGGAGCAGGGGTGGTGTAGTGGTGAGAGCACTCACCTCCCACCAATGTGGCCCAGGTTCGATTACCGGCCCCGGCACCATATGTGGGTTGAGTTTGTTGTTAGTTCTCTCCTTGCTCCGAGAGGTTTTTCTCCGAGTACTCCGGTTTTCCCCTGAAAATCTACATATGACTGCAAAGAAGCAAATTTTGAGACTGCATGGCCGTTCCTTTGAATTTTATTCTCAACTGTGTTTTCCCCTTACATTCTATGTAAATCGCCAATGGGAAAATTAAAGGAATTATATCGAAAAAAACAAACAAACAAACAGATATTCAAGTAGTGGTAATTTTCCATGGGAATGAAACATTGAGAAATATTTGAAGTCACATGGTCGGCTTTTACTTTGTGTACCACACACAGATGACGTAAACATAAGAAACAATACTTCATCAACATTGTATGCGAAGTAAAAGCCACAGTTTCAAGTGACCGTCAGAGCAAATGATAAAGCTTAATAGTATTAGTTGGCTTCTTACAAGAGCCAAAATGTCACAGACACATCTCGATTTGTCATGAGGACAAAAGGACTTGAAAGTCCATATTTCAACCAGAAATAAATAAAAAAGCATGAAACTTTCTTACCTTGTCCACACTGTACACAAAAGTTTGCAAATTGCGATAGATCTTTCCCGCAATTTGAACAAAACATCTTTTTAAGGAGGCTCGAAAGGGTTTCTTACAGCTTATGTACATGTCAGAACAATTACACATTAAAATTTTATGGTTTTAGTCTCTGAAACAAATTGTAGATAAGCTTATGACATGGTTGTTAAAGTTTCCTTCAAGACCATTTATGACGTCATATCTGTTGTCATGGTAACTATAACCCTCCAAAGAGATACCCCTCAAAAGTCAGTTTTTTAAATCTATCTTTAAAACTAACTCGGTGACCTATGTTTTTTATAAGCGTTTTTAAAAGTTTGCAATATTCCTCACCTCCTGTGTAAATTTGAAAAAAATCTGTATTGTGGAAATCGAGATAAATCGAAAAAGGCCTTTTAAAGATTTAAAAAAATTCCACTGTACAGTTTTTTTCCAAAATGTCTCAAATGTTAGATAAAGTTGAATGCTACTTGCATGAAAAATTTCAACATAGGTCACCGAGCAAAGTTTTGAGATAAGGAGGAATATTTTATGCACGATTTATTTCCGGTTCGCGCGATTTTACGCAGTATTTTTATTTCCGGTGAGCTGCGCGCGCTACTTTTTGATAGGAAAATCAGCTGACGTATGCGTCAAAGCATGACGAGTGCAAGTCGCGCGCGCACGCAGCTGAAAACCCTTTCGAGCCTCCTTAATAGACTATTCTACCGCATTCGTCGAAATCGCCAAGAGTTTCTCGTTCCCAGAATGCCTTCCGCTATCTCGACATAGTTCCCAGTCTCCTTAAGATTTCACTCTTGCCGTGAGCTTTTTGCTCTTGCCGTGAGCTTTTTGCTCTTGCCGTGAGCTTTTTGCTCTTGCCGTGAGCTTTTTGCTCTTGCCGTGAGCTTTTTGCTCTTGCCGTGAGCTTTTTGCTCTTGCCGTGAGCTTTTTGCTCTTGCCGTGAGTCTTTTGCTCTTGCCGTGACAGTTGTGGGCCACGTACCGTACCATACAAGATACTTACGTGAACATACAAAGTAGCTTCGTTATCCACGGGCAATAACGTGGCATTGGTATGCTTTATACTGCTTCCAGAGTGAACGTGGCTTCTTGTGACATGATGAATGGCACGCGAATGAAATCGGGTTCTGTAATAGAATTGGCGCGCTGTATCACAAATATTTGAGAATTGTGACAAAGACAGTAGCTTGTATCGCGACTTGACGTTCATAAGGTTAGAAATGAAGGCTTTTTCTTTGGAAGATTAACAAGAAATTGGAAGCTACTTCTCATTTCTTGCCGCCATTTTTTGAGAGAAAGGCAACTGCGGGCACAATCAGCACCAGCGGATTTACGATATGCGAAATACCCGTTATATAAGAACATCACTCTGAGCCGACTTCAGTGCAGCGGTTAATTTTCAAGATGGCGGACTCGATAACTCGGGAAGAGCTTTTCGAGATTTTTGACAATGGAGAGTTAAAAGGACGTGGTTTGAGAGCTTTAAAATCGTTCAGACCGGGTGATAGAGTTATAGACGCTACCCCTTCAGTCTTCGTTTTGAGTAATAGTATGCGAGGCCAGTGCTGTGACCTGTGTTTTACAAAAGGCGAGGAACTCCAACGTTGTTCAAAGTGTAAGTTTGCGCGTTACTGTGATCGAGAATGTCAGAAGAAAGCTTGGAAGGAGCATAAAATCGAATGCGAACGCATACTGAGAGTCTCTCCGAATATTCCTACCGATCTTGTGCGGCTTATGGGAAGGATTATCCAAAAGAAACAATGGGATAATACGTTTTGCAGTGACTTAGCTCAGCTTGTTTCACATCAGGAGCAGTTAGGGGAACATAGAAAGGAGGCTTTCGCTGCCATCAGAGTAGTCCTTGAGCAGTTTGTTGGAGACAAGGATTTTCAGAAAAACTCAACAGCCGAGTTGTTTGAGCTGTTTGGCAAAATATCATGTAACAGTTTTACTATATGCGATGCTGAATTACAGTCGCTGGGTAAGGGTCTTCTAGTACTACATACCGCCTATGGTAATTTTGCAGAACATCTCTACCAAAAATCTGTTGGCAGACTGTCGGTAAATTGGTGGTTGATAGATTACTGACAGTCAGCCATCTGATAGCCAGTTGTTGATAATTATTATTGGCTCTCAGTTGACTGACAGTTTACTAAGATTTACCTGACAGTCATTTTGGCTGAGTTGCCCTTAAAGGTTATCCAAACTACATTAGAATGGGCACACTCAAGTGTCTGCAGTTGTGAGATAACACAGAAGCGAGGTGCAAGACAAAATCTTTCCTAAAAGCTGTGACCAGCACCCCCGTCATTTTTATATGGGAATCCCCCTACCCCCTCCCCCCCCCCCCCCCCCCCCTCCTCGGGATTGAAAGATGCAGTTCAACCATTCTAGAAATGATTGAAACCATAACTATTTAAATTGTCCTCACATACATACATACATACATACATACATACATACATACATACATACATACATACATACATACATACATACATACATACATACATACATACATACATACATACATACATACTTTATTACCTTTCCCCAAGGGGGCTTTTCAAAGATAATTACAACTAATTAACAAGAATAATCGCAAATATAACTAATTACTAATTACAGTATTAAAACTGTTGTTTTTTTTACTTATCATTAGGTGTTGGCATGTATCACACACCATCTCTGCTCAACCACTCCTGTCATCCAAACTGTGTCGCAATATTTAATGGCACAAGACTCCTAATTCATGCAACAGAAAATATCAAGCAAGGTGACGAGCTAACAATAAGCTACACTGAACTGCTTTGCCCAAGTTATCAGAGAAAGGAAGATTTAAAGAGCCGTTACATGTTTGAATGCGGCTGTGCAAAGTGCACCTCTTCTTTGGAGGAAGATGGACTCATGTTAAGCTTGCAGTGTTCTGACTTTAGTTGCAGTGGAGCAGTCCCAAGAGACCTGGCAGGTGATGTTTAATACATTTTTTTTTTCAGGACTGAAATTAATGTTCAACTACTTTGAGAAAAATGAGACATAAAAAAAATTGCAGGTAACGGCAATTGAACCAAGGCATAAGGGGCATCAGATGTTCATCAGTAAATAAACAAGTAGAGAAAAAGGGGTGATGAATGGTACATGTAACTTTGAGATTGTGCGAGACAGTGGGACTAGCATTTTTTAAAATGCGAGACAAGCATTTTTTTAAATGCAAGACCAAGGCCATGACTGAAATATTGGGTTCATGGAAAAAAATAAGACTCCGAGATGTGAATAACCACTCAAAAAATAGACTCACTGTATTCTGCAAGATATGTCATTATTTAACCCATGTTGCAAATCATGTCAGCATGCTGCAACATTTAATAACAATGTTTCCTGAAGTTGACATTAAAGTTTTATGAGTCAGAGTGAAAACTATTGAATCATACCTTTTATGCTACAGTACATTGTTAATTCTAAACCATTTTGTCTCCAGGAGGTGGTTATGCTGCTTGTAACACTTGTGGTAAAAGCCTTTTGGACAAGACAGTGGCAATTAAGGCAGACACAATTACCTCCAAGAGTAAAGAAGCTCTAAAGGATATCAAGGCCTTTGAAAAAATGGATAACCAACAAGCCATTCTTGATCTTGCTGAGAAAATTTTAGCAGAACAAAGAGGATTCTTCCACAAGTTACACTACAGCAAAATCAGCTTACTTGAAAAAGCTATGGATGCTTGCATTTATCTGGAGATGTGGGAAAGAGCATTAGCCTTTGGACTGCAAACCATGAGTGCTTATAAGCTGTATTATCCAACAAATCATCCAAGTGTTGGGATTCAGCTGTTCAGAATAGGTGGGTTACCATAGATTTCCAAAAGCAGCAGCTGCCGTTACTTTCGGAATTAAAGTAGCAGCCCCTGTTACTTTTGGAATTAGCAGGCCTAAGGGGCCACAACTTTCGGGTAGCTAAAATTAAATATGTGAGTAATTGAAGTAAAAATTGATGGTAAACAACTGCGGAATAAGTATTATGCCACTTGAATTCTCTCATTGCCATTGATTCTTTGGCATTCTTTGACATTCTTGTACAGTATAACACCAAGCTATTCCATCTACATGGAAACGTCACTATGGTATTTTCGATTGGACCGTTATTTTTGGGGGTATGTTACTTTTGGGTAGCTTGTTACTTTCGAAAATTACTAGAAAGGTCCGAAAATTAATGTTACATGTACTTTCTGGAAGCGGATACTTTCAGGGGGGCTACTTTTGGAACTCTATGGTATTGCAGTGAGGGACATGGGAGGTGGAGGGGGAGGGTGGGTGGGTATACGGCCAAAATTATTGCCCCCTTGGAACAGGACCTACCATTCCACACAAAAAGATGGTGGTCTCTTTTTTTTCTGATAATGCAGTGACCTGAACTTCAGATGGCAGATACCCAGTAGAAAAGCAGATGAAAACCAGGGGCAAAATAGGGACCAAGGGTCGTTAACATGACAGAAACAAATGTGGCATTGAACCAATAAAAATTGGAACGGTTCCAATAATTTATTTTTGTGTGAGGGAAACTTACCCAAGTTTTACCAGTGCCATTCCAGGACCACAAACACTGATCAACTAAAAAAGACAATTTCAATGAGTTGGAATAATCATGAAGTAGTACATTAATTCACTTTTTTAAGTAACGTTTTCCTTGGTGTTGATCTGGTTTCGATGAAATTGTGGAACTTTCCCTCGCCCGACAAATGTCTCCTATATGCTGCCTGTGCATGTGCCTATTGACACTTCTTAGTTCAGTCGTAATTATTTTCACAGAAAGAGGGGGAAGAGGTAGTATTTGAGTGCAAAGCGCAGTGAGAAAGCTTCTCGCATTTTGGATTTGATTTTTTACTCTCCCACCTCTTTCTGTGCCTGTCACTATTGACAGTTTCTCAAGTAATTAAGTTATATATTTTTCTTTTCCTTTCAGGCAGACTCCAAGTGTATCTGGACAAGCTAGATGATGGCTTTCAGTCGCTGTTGCAGGCAGAAGCCATTCTCAAAATCACCCATGGCAACCATCCGCTTGTCCAAGAACTCCGAGAACTGATAGCTCGGACATTAGAAGAACTCAGGGAGGAACAGAATTGTTCAGTTCAGGGAATGGAGTTAATTTGAAATCATCTGGACTAGTGTTTACTTCCGTTCAAGCCGTGAGATAACGCCAAGTTCTATTGGAGACATTATCCAGATCTAATTGAAATAATTTTTGTTTGCATGGAGTAGAAAACCGAAGAAACCAGCGAAAAATTTTCTTTGTTGCAAGGACAATAACCAACATCAAACTTGAGATCAAGCCTCTAAGACGGTGGGTCCAGTAATATCAAACCGGGGACGCACTGTTGCGAGGCGAGGCAAATTTCCCTTTCGTATATGGTGGCTGCTATTTTAGCGACACTTAGAAAACTTTTCACTGATTATCAATTTTTTTTTCTATCAAAAAAAGAAAAATGCAATTAATAACCCACAATCGAACCTGGAACGACCACTGGGTTGATCTGGCAAGCCCAAGAAAAATTTAATTACAAAAGGTGCTTTTCTTAATGATACATCTATAATGGATGACCCTATCCTTAAATCTAATGTAATTGCGAATCTAGCTTAGGTCTAATGATCGCCTTACCAAGGCCCATTTTTATCCAATAATGATAGCCTACTTTCATCCTGCTTTACCAGGTCCCAATTTTATCTAATAACGATAGCCTACTTTCATCCCAATCCAGGCATAAACTAGAGAGAAATGACATTGCCCATAACAAGGGGATATACTTCATGGTGGGTTTTAATTTATGCACATCAAAGAATCCGGCACTTATTTAGGGCTAAAAATTCATTTTAAAATGGTTAGCTTTTATTTACTGTCATGGATATCACTACAACAGTAAATAAAAGCTAACTATTTTAAAATGAGTTTTTAGGATCCTTATATGATAGGATCCCTATATGGTGTGTTAACATGAAGTATATACCATAACAAGAGACTACATGTAGGTTACTAATAAATGTTAGTGATGGCATTGACTGTTAAAAATGGCATCAACTGTTTACAAAGGGGAAATCAGCGGAGACGAGCATACTCACCAGAACCACTGCGCCATCCTTGCTCTGCCAGAAAGGGTGGTGGTGGGGGGAGGGGATTCGCATAGTGTGTAGGAGAGGGCCCACGTGTTTTGAATGCACATGATTCTCCTCTTCTCTTCACCTTTCTAGCGCATGCTACGCTCTACCAAAGATTAAAGGCAGTGTTAGGCAACTTGTGTCATAACACACCCTGCAATGGACATTTCTCTCATTTTTCCATTGTTGCAATATTATTGTTTCTTGTACAACTGGTTCTGCTTTTCGCAACCATATCAGCAACGAAAAAATGTGAAACTGGTTTCTTCGCTACAGGGTATGTTACACCAGGCATTGTTTAGTGCAATGTGTCTTGCAATGTTGTTGTGAGAGGCTGCATGAAATATAACAGCTTAAAGACTAAAGGTATTATTTAGGCTTAAAGTTAGCAGTAGTACGAGTTCTGTTCCATTACTTTGGATTTGGCAATTAAAAGTGTCTCTCTTGTCCTGCAATACTTTGCTGAATAGCATTTTTTTGCCTCAATAAAAGTAAACCAAAGCCATACTCTTTCATTGATTGGTTCTTATCTCATTAATAAATTTTTAGTAACTTTCCGGGCCGTTTTTTTAAAGGAGGTTTAGACGATGTTTAACAAAACCGCAGTCTAAACCAATGAATCATTTCAATCTGCCCAACCTCAATATTAAAACATTGATTACTACAAACGATGTCATAAAAGCTTATAGCATAGACTAGAAAAACATCAATTTTACCTCCTAAAATGACCCACTTATAAACAGATGAAAAGGTCTGTTAATTGTCTTAAACTGCAGTCTAAATTTGACTTAGTTTAATTTAAAGTCCAGGGATAGCTCAAAAGATGAGACAGATAGTATGAAGTACAACAAGAAGGAAACACTTTCAGTTGTCAAAGAACTAGCTAATCCCCCCCCCCCCCCCCCCCCCAAAAAAAAAGTTATTTTGAAATCTAAGCACAAGCTTAACAGGGGCTGTCAGGCTGTATTGGTCGAGGCATGCCTGTCGCTCCTTGAAGATCTATTGCACTGCCAGTTAAAACCCAGAGGCAGTGCAAGTGGCATGGGCCCTTGCTCCATCGTAACTCCAGTTCTTTGAGACTATAATTATGGGCTATGTCGCTTACAATGTGTGAACCAAATACACAAACACTTCACAATTCAGAGGAATGAAAGTCATCAGCCACAACAATGTGGGCATTGTTCTCCTAAAACTCAAACTTCTAAAACATTGTTCTTCTAAAACTCATTCTTATGACGAGAACACAAAGGAAATTTGTAAAGTCAACTTAGTTATTTGGGGAAGATGAACCGCTATAATATTGTGGTTCAATTTTATCCTCGGTTCAAATTTTATTTTTCTTTGTTTAAAACTCATTATCATACATTACCATAGCCAAAAACAAAGGAAAATAAAATTTGAACCAAGGATAAAATTGAACCAGAACACATACACTTTAAAGTTTCTTTTTGGTGACCCTCTCAGTCACTTTTTCCTTGTAAATTATTTAAATTATTCTATTGTATTTTCCTTTGTTATTACTTGTGTGGCAAAACTAGAAATCACTATCGCGAAGGAGGTTTGGATACCCAGTCTTAGGGCGCTTACCATTTGTCAGAACTGGCCGGCCGGACCGCTCAATTCGTAAATATTATTCCATTATTTGCTAGAACTGGTCGGCGAGACTGGTAAATTTGGAAATAGTATGCACCCTTTTGATGGACTTGTAGGAACAAGCCTTCAAAAAGATGCATTCTAGTTACAAACGGACCGGTCTGGCCGGCCAGTTCTGACAAATGGTAAACGCCCTTAATTAGCATAGATTTTGGCGATTTTATTCCCTCATTTCTCCGCATTTAACGATCAATTTGATAAGCAGTATCAAACACTCCAAAGAAATGTTTCATTTAGTATTCAAACACCTTGAAGAGTTTTTCAACCCTTTTCCCAGTTATCAGATATCCTGATGAAACACTCCTCCTTGTGTTTAATATATTACATCTAATCCTGAAAAGTTTAAAACAAGGTGGAAAATCGTAATAAACACCATTTGTGGACAAAATGACCACGACTACGTAATATTTATTTTTAAGGCATGACCAGTCCCAGCAGGGGCACATCACGCAATTTCAGATTAGGAAGAAGGAAGATTGCGGGACGAGCAAACATAAACAATTTTGTCACGCAATCTAATCCTCTTTTGGCATCTGACGTTGAATGTGGTGAATGAAAGTGTTCATAAAATTCGTCATCATCTCAACCTGTTGATTCTGAGTTTTCAGCATGGATTCCAAGACCGTGGCGATCCTATCTCCTTGAGCTTGAAACTGTTCCATCGTTTCGCGAAAAACTGTTGAATCATTATCTTCGCTGTTATCTTGATTCTTTTTTCGTCGCTTTCTGCGACTTTTAACTTCAGGAGAGCTGCTTGTGGCTCTTTGCACTCCACTGAGCTCTAGGACGTCATTTTCTGTATCCGGGACGGACGGACGGTTGATCGTACTCCAGTACGCCAGCCGTGCCGGAGTGGAAAACGATGAACTGCCTGGTTCCTCCGGATATTTCTCGACGAAGACACGAGGAGGAACACACATCGGAATCACCGACACATCTGACACATTCGCAGTCGGGCCGACCTCAGTAGCCCTCGAAGCTGATATGTTGTTTGCTGTGCTTGCACTCGTTTCTTCGACGTGATTAAAATGCGGAGCATCCCGGCGACAATTAAGAACAGAGTCGATTTCATGGTAGTATGGTGAAGTTTCTCTGTCTTCCCATGGTTGATTAATATGCTTCTCGTTGAATGCCTTCGCTTCTTTGTACAGATCTCGTAGGTACTTCATCTTCCTCTGGCATTGAAGATCTGTGATTTTCCTTTTTATACTGATTCGAGCCGCAATTTCCTTCCATTTTGGCTTATTTGACCTTGATGTTGTCATATGGTCGCACCACATTTGTACTAACAATCTCTGCTCTTCTTTGCTCCACTGTGTTATCTTATGCGGCTTATAAGGTCTATTAGTGGAGGTAGAGGGCTCAGTGTAGTCTTCTGGCATAGAAAAATCACTTGCTGCAGGCGAACTTGGTTGACTTGAAGCCCTGACTGTTGCAAAGTGTTCATCTACGTGCTCCGCGGGCGATATGCCCGCCGAAGATCGTTCGCCTGTCAACACGGTGTGTGTTGCCGAGGCCGAATCTCGAACACAAGTGCGTGGACAGGGTGACACAACCACTACAGTGTTGTTTAAAATCACCGGTTTTTTATCTACATCCTCGTCAGATTGAGAACAAGGTGGATAATTTCTCGAGAGCATGATGGAGTATCAAGACAGTCAAACGCGACTAAAATGTATACTGCGCCATAATTGCTTTTAACTTTTAGCTGTTTGATTGACACACCGGAAGCGACATGTCAATTTTTTGCTGCCGGCGTCTTTGAAACTTTGTCCTAAAAAGGATAAAACTTGTCTGGTCCATATGCAAATTACTATTAAATGGACATAGTGTTGACAGAATTTGTCGAAAATATGCGACAGTTTTAAGGGCGCGTTCGATCACAGTTTATAGACCGTATTATTCCGGAATAACAGGTGCGGTTACACGGGGCACTTTTACCGTGGTAAATGAACCTTTCACCACGGGAAACTGCATTTAGTGAGTGTGACCGACATTTCCCAAGGTAAATTTCCCGTGGTAAATATCCATGGATACATCAAAAAGATCACACGAAGCGCCAAGTTGCAATGGTGCTTTGTTGCCCAAGGTACAAAGGAAAAGTGATTCACTGAATTGCGTGACATTATTGCGTTCATAACTGCGAGGATCATTCTTCATTTGATTTCATTTCCGCAGTTCATATATGATTTATTTCATATAGAGCGTTTTCACTTGACGTCATTACCGCCATATCGGTGTTCCCGTACAAAAGAATTTTAATTAACTTCTTTTGTTAGGAACACCAACATGGCTGCCATGGCCTTTGTCATTTGAGTCCCACGGGACTGAAGGTCACGTGAGTGAAAACGCTCTATATATCATTTCACATTCACTCCTTTCACGGGAACATATGAACCTACAATTGACCTGCTCCCAACGTCAGTGGCTTCATAGCTCAGTTGGTAGAGCATTGCACCGGTATCGCGAGGTCACGGGTTCGAACCCCGTTGAAGTCCTGAATTTTTTTCAGGCTTCTTTTCGCAGTTGCTTAAATTGCGTTCATAACTGTGAGGATCATTCTTCATTTGATTTCATTTCCGCAGTTCATATATGATTTATTTCGTATACAGATATTTCAATTGACGTTGTCGGATGAAAGCTCAAAGCCAAGACTGCTAGGTAGTATGGGTAGTTGTAAATAGCCATTGCATAAGTTTCTCATACTACCTTGCGGTCTTGGCTTTTCGCCTTTTTTCATCCGACAACGTTAATTGAAATAGCTGTATATCATTTCACAATAAAGGTTTTGTTGTTGTTGTTGTTGTTGTTGTTGTACCTTGGCAGATCACAAATCGCGTGTAACCGCTGGTTAAACACGGAAAAACCCAAGTGTGATGCACTGCGGGATGATCTACCATGGGAAATGCCATTTACCGTGGTGTGTGTAACCGCACCTACACATTTGCAGTATAAATCTGCCAAAACATGCTTATAATACGATAAAAGGGAAAATTTAGTTTTCCAGTGGCTCCAAAATCTCTATATGAGCGTTTTTTTATGACCATTCTGTGTATTCTTTTCCGGAATACAGTCAATCGAACGTGCCCTAAAATAGAACGAGGACCGGGCCTACGACGAAACTGGCAAAAACGGATAATGATTTCAAACTGTAGAAAAATACAATAGAAGTACAAAAGCCATGTTTTCGAGCCAAATATTTTCCCGTCCGGCCCTCCCACTCAGTCAATAAGTGCATATGACCCGTACGTCCCTGCGAACCTTTTCTTTGTCTTTGCAAAACCATTGATGAAAAATAAAATAAATAAATGAATATTATGCACTTATTGACTGAGTGGGAGTTATTTAAGTCCCGTATGAGCCCGTACGCATTTGCGCGAGCTGGACCGGAAAAAGCCGTACGACCCTACTACAAAATCAGACGGCCTCGCGCGTTAAAATTTCAAGTAATTTTCGGTGCTTGCCATTCAACCAAATATTCCGGAAATTCCGGGTTGCGAAGCGAATGGAACGGAATTTTCCCAGAATAAAATTCCGGAATTTTAGGACAACCTCGCGCCTATTAGTCTCATACGCAGCCGTTATTAGGGCTCGTCACGCAACGCTCCTCGCCCCCCCCCCCCCCCCCCCCCCCCACTAAAAAAATGATAATAATAATAATAATAATAATAATAATAATAATAATAAGGAGCGTTGCGTGACGAGCCCTAATAACGGCTGCGTAGGAGACTACGCGCCCAATGGTCATATGATAAAATACTTATTGACTAAGTTTATAGGTCGAGCCTTTTCTTTGCAAAACCATTGATGAAAGTTACAAATAAATGTTGAGCCACGTATCACTGGTGATACAAACAAGGAATCTGAGAATTAACTCTGTGTGTAAATTATATTTCTAAGGTCATGATCAACCCATAAATTTCCCTGTACTGAGCGTTAGCCCCAGTAAGGAATGAGGGACCACACGAGGGAAAGAAAAAAATCTTTGTCGTCGGTTGGATTCGAACCCACGACCTCCGGATTAGATCTTCCGTCGCTCTACCGGTTGAGCCACGAGGCCGTACGGGAGCAGATCGTGGGTAATAACGAAATATGTGAAGGGTATAAATAAATGTTGAGCCACGTAGCACTGGTGATACAAACAAGGAATCAGAGAATTAACTCTGTGTGTAAATTATAGTGCTAAGGTGATTCCTTAATTTTCCCAGTACTGAGCGTTAGCCCTAGTAAGGAAATGAGTGACCACACACACGAGGGAAAGAAAAAAATTTTGAACCTCGGTCCCGAATGAAAGTCCCGTATGAGGGCCGTACGCATTTGCGCGAGCGGGCCGAAAAAAACCGTACGGCCCTACCACAGAAGCGAACGGCATCGCGCTTTAAAATTTCAAGCATTTTTGCCTGTAAATTGGTCATATGATAAAATACTTGTTGACTAAGTTAGGTCGGGCCGGATGGGGCAATAATTGGCTTGAGGACATGGCGTACGGACCGAGCGCAGCGATAATAAGAACAAAGTTGACGGTGGTATTAGTACAATATTTATTTATTATTTTACATCAGAAATGTTTCAATTACTTTATTTTGAATAATTGTAAGCGGCGCCATAAAACTTTTGTATAACGCACCATACAAGTGTAAATTAATTAAGTAATGATCCGCATCCTGAGAAGGATAGCGCTGAACGGCAATGCACGATGGAATGTCAACCTTTTCCATTGTTACAACTAGTGATCTCATTGGCCTAGACTCAAAAACTGCTAAAAAGTTAAGGTTCAAGGTGCATTCTGTCCATTTTTTTTAAGGTCATAAGTAATTTGAGACCCACTCGCACAACATGCAAGTTTTAAAAGATATTGAACCAAAATTACCAAAGAACCAAAATTATTAGCCATTGTCTTCTGCTTTTCTGATTGGTTAAGCACGAACATTTCCTAAAATTGATTTGACGTAAATGGATTTTCTTTATTTTTATAATGAAATATAATTATGAACCATCAGCCCCTCCTCTATTCTTGAAACCAAAGATATTCTATGTGGGAAAGAGCCAATGCCGCAGAACAATGAAGTTTACTATAGTTCTTATGTGGAGCATTACTTAATAATTAAAAGATCCGAACTATATAAGAATCACAAGCCAAAATCCAGGCCCAAAAACGGGATAAGTCCATAATACGGCCGCTGCATCGGTAGGATCCACAAATCAATTTTTTCTCTGACTCCGAAACTCGCTAAAAAGAATTAAAATCGCCTTTTCTGGCTGGCTCAAGCTTCAAAAATAAAATCTTTGAAAACAGTAGTCTTTAGAAACAGCTGTCGTGTAGCATGAAATTTTTGCGGGAGTTACATTTTGCGGATTGGCTATTTTTTGCGTTTTGCGGGAACACTTTTTGCGGTTGAGATGACTGAAATTTCTGCTGGGAACTAATTTTAACGTTTCCTGTTCAAGCAGCAGAACATTATATCAGTGTTTAATTTATTACTTGTTGAGTTACGGTACGCTCTACTTAGAGACATTTTACTGAATTCTACAAGATCTAATGGCTAAAGGACTGACGCAACAACAAAATGAAACAAAAAGCCTAAATCCTAAAACGAATCATTTTACTTTGGCTGTTTAGTTTTACAAGCTGGTCCTACGGCTTTTAGATACAGATCATCAGAATCACACTGAATAGCTTGAAAAGGGTCTTCACAGCCTGCGTACTCTTAACCTTTGGTGTGTGGTGTGTCCCAGGATAGTCCGTTTGCCGGTGAAAACGTTTGAAAACATTAATTCAAAAAAAGACATTCATAAACATTCGCGTTTTGCTAAAACAAAAACAAAAGACACCAGCTTAGGGCAGTGAGTCTATTTTTGAGTACACGGCACCTGCTTATGACAGTGACGTCATGGCTATTTTCCATTTATTTTTTCTCATCGCATAAATTTTGTATAATTAATATGCGATAACATATATGGTCTTAGACAAATTTCGACTTTAAACAACATACACAATCCCCGAGCTCAGCTGAGTATTAAAGTTTTGAGTCTTTCAGATTGTGATTGTGCGCTTTACTTTCTTGTACATGACGTTTTATATCTTCCTGTTTAGACGTTACAGAAGCAGTTATCGCGTTCGAAGAACGCAATCCTAATTTCCTGTTGGTTGCCCTGTGTCTTACGTGCAGAAACATTTGAGATTTTTTGGTGTCCGGTCTTCCAAATGGCCGCCCCTATTGCTTTTTTCAGGGGCTCATTTCCGCCGGAAATTCCTTCGAACGCGTCTCCATAATCTGTGATTACTGCTAGTATATTTTTAGCGACAGAAAATAATAAGAAGACTTATAAAACGGAGATCATATCGACGTTCAGTCGTGGTGCAGCTAAAAAGAAAGAAGAAGAATCGAAAGAAAACACGCACACCGGAGAGGCACTCATGTGATGTTTTCATTAGATGTCTCTCTTGCTTTCGACAACCTTCGTTGTTAATTGTTTTCTCGTTTTATCGTCATGTGAATGTTTCTCTATTATTCAATATTAAAACATGAAATAAAGCCACATAAAATGAGTGTACCAAACCACATTGAGAAAATGAGAAATGAGTGCATCAAAAGATAGTTAATTAATTGTAGTTTCCAAGTTTTAACATGTATTTTGCTAAAACGTCATAAATTAAAATGTTTTTATTGATTTTAGTTGAAGTCATGCTTATGTGGTCGGAAAACAGTCACTGTACAAACAGCATAACAGGTAAATTGAAGCTGAGATGGATCAAGGTTTTTACATCATTATTTAATATATACCTGCATAGTCAGTGTGTTGTGTGTCCCAGGATCCGTTTGGTTAACGTTTGAAAATGTTCTTGAAATATAGAATATATCCCTAAAGACTATTCTACCATAGCAGCTTGATCAGTTCTTCATTATATATCACCCCATGCAATACCTGTTTTCAAAAATCAATATGTAACCGTTATCAGGTCGAGGTTGTTTTTCTTGGCTGTTTTTCTTGGCTTTTCTCTCTTCTGGCTTGATCGACAGCGGCTTTCCTCAGTTGTGACTTGGTAATATGTTTCGCAGTATGTCCATGACAGCATGTCGAATGTGTCTCATCTTCCAGCAGTAGATCAGAAGATTGAGAGATGAATTCAGGTACACCAGCGTCTTAGTATAAAATGACAAAACTACCAAGGTACTCAGTCCAGTTCTTAAATAGAAACTGTTTATACAAATGTTTGGTAAATAACAAGCCAAAAATACGAGATACACAAAGAATGTGGCAATTGCAGACTTCCTCTTTCTCGCAGCATTCGCCAGCACTTTATCATTTTGTGCTACTTGTTGTACCTGCAGGGCTTGAATTTGATTTGAGTGTCGTCGTACGGCTACATATATCTTGTAATAAAATAAGGCTGCAGTTATGACACAAACAGCCTGCGTGATTGTAAGGATAGGGGTAATAACCTTTTCTGAGGTCCAGATCCAAACAAGTAAAGAAAGGAACGCACTGAACACCCAAATTGAGATCACCACAGCAATAACACGCTTGTGAGACACAAGTTCCTTGTATCTGAGATGAAGATGAATAGCCAAGAATCTGTCTGCACTCAGAGCTACGACACCGAAGGTCGAAGCAAATACAAGAAACCTTCCCGTGATGATCAACGCGTTCAATAAGAAATTATAGGTTTGATTGTTTTCAATGTTTTGTTCCATGATCACCATGACAAGAATTGTTATGTACATGGGCTGGATCAACAAACCAACACCAAGATCAGAAACAGCCAGACTCAGTAGCAATGTTCTTAGAGGCTGTGGCAACGACAAAGTTTTTCTCAGCGCGTGAATAATTACAATGTTTAACATGATGGCGGTACAACAAAAGAAGGCGTTGAAGGCACAGTTAGCGATGAGCGACCAATAGATACTTGCTTCTGTCATGTTATAAAACTTTTAAAGAACTCTGCAGGTTTGGTGTAGAAACGTTTTTAGCGGACAGTTTGCCGAGACCTGTTTTTAAAGCGATGCAAAGCTATTCAAAATACCTCTTAGTTATTTTTCTTTCTTGCACATACTAACGTGGACAGGCCCAGATCGTCCGAACATGTTGCTCCACAAACTTCCTTTGATTCAGCAGATTTCTTCAAGTAACCTTGATCTCTTTCGTTTCTTCGTTTCTCCGAATAAATCCGTTGAAGTAATAAAGGAAAGTTTAACGTTTAACGTTTAACGTTTAAAGTTTAACGTTTAACGTTTAAACCTGATGCATTTCTATTCTTGGTTCTTCGGCTTTATTTTATCCTCTCTGTGTCTCAAAACAGCTGTCTATGCCCCGTCATATGATTTTTGTAATTTCCATATATTTTTCTTTGGTCAAATTGAGAGGAGCTATAATAATAATAATTTGTTAATTTATAGTGTGCTTTTTTAACATGTAATGATCAAAAGCGCATTACAACGATAAATAAACTAATCTGTTTAAGTATTAAATATATACAAAAAACACTTTAGATATAACGAGCACTGAATCTCATCCAGTTAGAAAACAGGAAATCTTGTGTTAATAAAACGCCTTTTTCAAATTGGAGCAGTTTGAGATAAATTTCTGTTTTTCTAAATACACCTTTATTGGAAGTTTAGGCAAAGTCCTAACTGTTTAGTGATATTGAACCCACGACGCCAAAGTTGAATTACTTGTAAACACAATGTTTGGTTGCGCCGCTATGCTTTGGTCAACAGAAAGATAAGATATGACCTACTTTAGACCAATACACAAAAGGTTAAAAAACAGGCAACAACTAAAACTGATGCCAATAAAAACCTGCAGCCAGAAGGATAACCATCTGTTTTGGTCAATGAATGACAACTAGAAATGAATCGTAGGTATAGCGGTAACTTTCAAGGGTATTAAACCGTGAAAACATCAAAATTTGTCAACCCTAAATAAACAATAATCTTTAGTAGCACGTATCAAAATAATCGTTCATAATGACCGTAATTGGAGGTGGCTGTGTCAGCTGACAAAGCGCGGGCTTAATAGCTTTTCAGTTTTTTTATCCGGCCGCCCCAAGCGGACGTTTTTTTGTTTTTGTTTCGGCAAAACGCGTATGTCTAGTCGTTGTGTAATTGTTCCTTTATTATTTTCGGTACTTCATAATTATTGGTTATCTTCTTTTGAGCGATGTTATAACCGTGAGTGAGAATGTTTTCCGTTTTTTGTACGTCCTCTGGAGCTATTTTTGAGTACACGACAGCAACTTCATGGCTATTTTTCGTTTTATTTTGTCTGACATCGTATGAATTTTGTTTGATATTCTATAACATATATGGTCTTAGACAAATTTCTTTTCAAAATAACGTAACGCAATCCTCGAGCTCAGCTGAGTATTAGAGTTTTGAGTATTTTAGATTGTGAGCTAGCACTGTTTTCTTTGAAGTTAAATTTATCCTTCAATTCTGAGAAAACGGTCATTTTTACACAGCATTGTCGTGCCCAAAAAGCCATGTATGTTTTTAAATTAAAGAAGAAATAGATCCCTTACATGTAGTTTTTATTATCATCATTGTCATCCGCGTACATCAATATATTCAATACACTTTTATTAGTGTTTTATTTACAACGCACTGCTGTTATTTTATGCCGCAAAATTTTATTCGCATTTAGTATCGACAAATATTTGATATTTTAATATTTGACAACAATAAGAGATTAGTCTTCAAATTATAAGCAGTTATTTAACAACTATTCACCGAAGTGGAGGTGGGTAGTGGTGGATATTTATTTTGTTTTAGTATATACTGAAACAGTGAGATAATATAACGAAAATGATGCTTTTTAACTCATTTATTCCTGTCAACGATTACAATTTTCGCGCGCAAATTGCTGGGAGGTAAATAGCACTTGCTATTCCGAGTTTCAGTAGCCAATCAGAGCGCGCCAACAATGCTATCCATTGTTTCAGTATATACCAATAAGTTATATTCACCCATTATTTGGGAAGGAAGAAAAGTGTAAATAGAAAAAAGACGAACAAGTAGACTATTTGAAACTAGCATCACAGCACGTCGGCAATGTCGGGCATAAATAATGAGGATAGTGACAAAACTGAAATACAAAAAGTGCAAAATGTTAGCGATATACTGAAAAAGGACTAATAGCACTACACTTTTAAAAAGAACTGAAACCCAATCGATCGACCTACAACATTTTTCGCCAGCGTCAGTGTATATGACTGACTAGCATGTTCACGTGACTCCCACCTGCAAACGGCTCATGGCATGAAACATGTCACATAAGTAAACAGAAAAATAAATTCCTTTTTTCAGTCATTTATTCTTCTTAAGGAGGGGTGAACCTTAACTACAGTTGCTAAGGGCATTTTTTCATAGTGAGCATTTCTCACGTGTCATAAACTGTTAGAATGATGGGAACTATGAAACTGAACACAAGACATCACTAAATCAACATTGCGCATGCGCAACTAGTACCAGTCCCCAACCGCACTTAAGAATGAATAAGCGCAAAAATTCAAAGGAAGAGATGAAAATCCAATTTTTTGGTGAATCATAAGCAATTGAACATTTTTTAACATCTGTGGCATGGAAGTACCGTTTAGAAAAAAAAGCTATTAAAGAAACTGTATGAAAGGGCATCCTATTAAAATATTAGTTAATAATAATAAAAAAAATACGCCTTTATGACGTCATAGCTTTTTCAATAACGTGAAAGTTAACAAATCCATGCCACAGATTTTTTGTTAGGATGTTTTTTTAAACCGTTGACATTGGTTTTTTTTTTGGTTTTTCTTATTTTAACTGTCTCCTTACTAAAGTGCTCTTTTTAATTACCGAAATATATGAAACATGTGTTCTTCTTTAGAAGTAATATTATGTCTTTCTTTCCTGTGATTGGTGTATTCATGGTAATGTTAGCTGAGGAATCGCGTCTGAAAATGACTTGACTTGACTTGTTGAAGCTGGTCACTCTTAGAGTAACATGGGAAGGTTTTTCTAGCCTCTCAGTATTGTTTTTGTGTAGTCTTTTCTTTACCGTAGTAAAGGTGACAGGTCCACTTAAAAACGCATTTGAAAGTTTCCATGCGTTTTCCTTCGCGTGATCAGAAACGTGAGACATGAAAAGTCAATGAAATGATGACATGCCATGAGAGGTCAAAGCCATTCATTGTGGTAGATAAACTACGTTTATCGTGGCCAATATCGTGAGTTACGTATCGTGAGTTACACGGCGAGTTGATTAAATGTGAGTTACCAAATATTGAAATTTCAATATTTGACATACAGAATCTTGAAATTTCAATATTCTGCATGCAGAATCTTTAAATTTCAATATTTGGCACGTCAAATATTGAAATTGCAAGATTCTGCATGCCAAATATTGAAATTTCAAGATTCTGCATGTAGAATATTGAAATTTCAAGATTCCGCATGCCAAATAATGGAATTTCAATATTTGCAATGCAGAATCTTGAGATTTCAATATTCTGCATGCAGAATCTTGAAATTTCAGTATTTGGCATTCAGAATCGTGAAATTTCAATATTCTGCATGCAGAATCTTGAAATTTCAGTATTTGGCATGCAGAATCTTGAAATTTCAAGACTCTGCATGTCCAATATTGAAATTTCAATATTTGACATGCCAAATATTGAAATTTTAAGATTCTGCATGCCAAATATGGAAATTTCAAGATTTGGCTTGCAGAATCTTGAAATTTCAATATTTGGGATGCAGAATCTTGAAATTTCAATATTTGGCATGTCAAATATTGAAATTTCAACATTCTACATGCCAAATCTTGAAATTTCAATATTTGGCATACCAAATCTTGAAATTTCAAGATTCTGCATGCCAAATATTGAAATTTCACTATTTCAATATTTGGCATGCCAAATTTCAAGATTCTGCATGCCAAATATTGAAATTTCAAGATTCTGCATGTCAAATATTGAAATTTCAATATTTGGCATGCAAAATCTTGAAATTTCAAGATTCTGCATGCTAATACTGAAATTTCAAGATTCTGCATGCAGAATATTGAAATTTCTAGATTTGGCATGCAGAAACTTTAAATTTCAATATTTGGCATGCAGAATCTTGAAATTTCAATATTTGAAAAGCAGAATCTTGACATTTCAATATTTGGCATACAGAATCGTGAAATTTCAAGATTCTGCATGTCAAATATTGAAATTTCAATATTTGGCATGCAGAATCTTGAAATTTCAACATTTTGGTATGCCAAATATGGAAATTACAAGATTTGTCATGCAGAATCTTGAAATTTCAAGATTTGGTATGCCAAATATGGAAATTTCAAGATTTGGCATGCACAATCTTGAAATTTCAATATTTGAAATGCCAAATATTGAAATTTCAAGATTCTACATGCCAAATATTGAAATTTCAATATTTGACATGTAGAATCTTCTGCATGCCAAATCTTGAAATTGCAATATTTGGCATACCAAATATTGAAATTTCAAGATTCTGCATGCAAAATCTTGAAATTTCAATATTTGACATGTAGAATCTTCTGCATGCCAAATCTTGAAATTGCAATATTTGGCATGCCAAATATTGAAATTTCAATATTTGGCATGCAGAATCTCGAAATTTCAAGATTTGGTATGCCAAATATGAAAATTTCAAGATTTGGCATGCACAATCTTGAAATTGCAATATTTGACATGCCAAATATTGAAATTTCAATATTTGACATGTAGAATCTTCTGCATGCCAAATCTTGAAATTGCAATATTTGGCATACCAAATCTTGAAATTTCAAGATTCTGCATGCCAAATATTGAAATTTCGATATTTGACAAGCAGAATCTTGACATTTCAATATTTGGCATGTAGGCCTTTCCAGATTGTGCTCCCAAAAAGCTAAAAAAGTGCTCCCAAAAATGCCCAAAAGATGTTTAAAAAGTGCTCCAAAATCAAAATAGTGCTCAAAAGTTGCTCCAAAAATTAAAAAAGTGCTACCGAATATTTTTAATATCGGAAAGAAAAGATGCTTTCCAATTTAGATTTGCAACTAAAAGGCAAGTTTCCTTTGAATACAAGTCAATAATTGCACAAATAACGAATAATACTTTTATTAAATAAATGCGTTAGAGTAGTTTCCATAAACCTGTGAAACACACTTTAGCGTATGACAACTTACTATTATAAATGCCTTTGTTCTCTTTTGTGTTTTCTTACCTTCTACTCTTTACCTTCAACACTAATATTTCACGGGTTTATGGAAACCACTCTAAAACAATGTTCATTTATATAATACCATATCTGCTTTTCTGGCTAACATTACTAGAATTCATTCTAGAAAATGAGTAAAGCCTAAGACAGATGATGTAAAGAATCAACTAATCCATCAATTTGCTAGTTAAATAGAATAAATTCATTTTGAAAACATAAAATAAAATAATTATTTAAAAAAAATAAATATTGAATATTTGTTTTTTATTTAATCAAAGCTAACGAAACTTGACAACAAAACTTAACTATATCAATCTCCACCTCAAACTTGATAACAGAACTTAACTATAACAATCTCCTGAAGAGAAAATGATTACAAAAGATGTAAAACAGGAAAACATGGTTTCCAATGTGCAAGCAATATAGCGCTGACAAAGTAGTAAAAATGTTAGTAGCTAATAAGAACTCATTTAGAGCCTTCTCTGGTTATTATTGTATCTGACCATCACAGTAATTTGCTTCAAATAAGCTAGAAATCGGCTTGTTTACCAAAAAAGTTGTCAGAAGATGCTCTTTGGCCAAAAAAGTGCTCTCTGATCACAATAGTGCTCCCAAAGCCAAATTGCGCTAAAAAAGTGCCGAGCACAATCTGGAAAGGCCTAGGCATGCCGAATAGCGAAATTTCAATGTTCTGCATGCAGAATCTTGAAATTTCAGTATTTACTACTACTACTACTACAATCTTTATTTCATCACGGTGTCACATTCACTATAAGTGGTCTTCCAGTGAGCCGTAAAAAATAAAGAAGACTTTGGCATGCCATGCCATGCCATGCCAAATATTGAAATTTGAATATTTGGCATGCAGAATCTTGAACTTTCAAGATATGGAAATTTCAATATTTGGCATGTCAAATATTGAAATTTCAAGATTTTGAAATTTCAATATTTGACATGCAGAATTTTGAAATTTCGGTATATTTGGCATGCAGAATCTTGAAATTTCGAGATTCTGCATGTCAAATATTGGAATTTCAATATTTGGTAACTCACGGGAAATAACTTACACCACCCTAACTCACGCGCCATAATTCACACCTTTGTTAAACCCGTTTATCGTGGTTTAAAATTCCGGCGTTATGTTTGCGGTAGGAATTTATGTTATGGGAGGAATGTACAGTTTATCAATTCGTGATCCATAGATTCAGAGGGTTAGTTTCATTAAGTGAGCGTTTGCCATACAAGCTGCTGTAATTTCAGCTACCCTCCCTCTTCCCCCGGAGGGCATTTGCATGGTTTAATAAAGCCCATTGTTACCTCCAAAAATTGTGTGATATTTTAATAATAAATTGAAGTTACTAATTACTGCTTTCCTCATAAATCGTGGCAAACTGTCAAGGTCCACTCAAAAACGCATTTGAAAGTTTCCATGCGTTTTTCTTCGCGTAATTGGTAACGTGAAATATGAAAAGTTAATGAAATGATGACATGTCAATACCCTGGAGAATTTAACAATAATTTTAGTGGCGGTGTACGGCGCGCTTCGTAACACCCTTACCGTATTACAAACCATATCATTTAGTGTCGTTATAGAGCTTATATAAAGAAGTACCCCCCCCCCCCCCCTCCCCTCCTGGACAAAAGTTTACGACTGAGGGACATCGAGTGCATATCTATCCACTTATACTACATCTCGTTTGCGCTTCCGCGTTAACGAGATAAAAATGGCTTGACCTCATGTTGCTTACCTATGACGTCATACCTGGTTAAAAACAGCAATCGATTCTCGCCAAACTTTACCAAAATGTGTCTCGAAGACGGCATATGCTAACAATAAATGCTCTTAAAAAATCGGGGATGGCATCCATCCCTTCTTCTTGTACGTCCGAAGGTTAATTGTTAAAAGTTAGTCAATTAATTGACGTAGTTTCCAAGTTTATCATCTATTTTGCTAAAGCATCATAAAATAAGTTATTGATTTTAGTTGAAATCATGCTTCTGTTGTGTGACCAGAAATATTCACTGTTTAATAGTGTTTTGTTAGTCTATATATTTAGTTTTAAAATATTATAAAGCCGAGATGGTCAATTTTTTTGTATAATTTATTCTTATTATTCGACTGTGACGTCATGTTACCTTATAAGGAAAAGAGAACACGCAATTTGAAGACACAGAAGCTATAATGAAAGGAATTGTAGTGGAATAATTAATTCATTATTCGATGGTTTAAGAGATACAGTATATATATATATATATATATATATATATATATATATACCTGATTGGACAACGCGTTCAACGCTTCGCGTATTCACGAGATAAGAACGTTGTCGAGTAAAAAGTATAAACCATCAACGATACGATCGAAAGGTTTTCTGGGAAGCGGATATGTTGTTCTAGTGTTCTTAGGGCCTGGTCGCACTACAGTCAAAAACAAAAATCCGTCCGTGCAAAAATCGAGGAAAACAAAAGAAACCGCTCCGGTGGGACACGCTTTTTGTGGAATGTTTTTGTTTTTATGCCATTTTGCACGGGCTAATTTTTGTTTTTGACTGTATTACCAGTATGCCCAAAGTCATGCTCTGAAATATTTTAGAAGAAAAAATCTTGAAAAAGTGCAACACTGAGCCTTTTTTCCAAACTGAATTCCATTGTGTCGTATCGTTTATGCGACAACGCTTCTTTAATTAGGTGAACACAATATTACTAACAATGCAAACATAAAAATCTTCAAGACATTTTTTGGTGTTCTTTCACAACGATATAAGAGCACAAATGTTACTCAAATTAATATTTACAACCTTTTTAATACATGAAAACAATCAGAATAATTTTACAGGCTAGTCCTATGAAACGGCCTTCCAAATAGCCCGAGACTCACCCCGTCGTGTGGCTTAAATGAGTCTTGGATTAATAAATATCGGTATAATATATCTTGAGACCGTTTCTTAACTTTTAGTATATCCCATAATACGTCTTAGCTGTCTTGTTTTCAAGACTGAGGTGCAAAAATTCATAAAAAAACCCATTAGGAAATAAGGGCACAAAAAATTAATTTCTACTGCTCGACTTTAATTTCATTTCTGAAGTGTTTGCTTTCTTACAATACCGAGTCTTTGATAAAGATGAATATCTCATTCGAAATCTCATCCAATCCACTCTGCTTAGTGCTATATGCTAGCCCTATGGCTTTTTTTGGATATCCCCGACACTCACACGTTTTGTTTAGTGACGTCGCACTACCGATGTATCCCATTTGTGATGTGTGATGGAAACTCGGACTGAAAAGTGTTTTTTATAAAAAAATATCCTTGTTGTTAAAACGTTCCATACGGTAATAATTGACATTGATATTTTTACCGGAGAGGCTGTTCTATTTCGCTGCTTTCTTGAAAAGATATGCTCAGTTGTGACTCGGAAATATATTTTGCAGTATGTTCATAACAGCATGCCTAATGTGTCGCATCTTCCAGCTGTAGATAAGGGGATTGAGGGATGAATTGAGATGCAACAGCGTTACAGTGTAAAGAGAAAGATGCTCTAACAAAGTAATTTGTAGTCCAGTAGTTTTAGTGGTAACCGCATCAACAATAATGAATGGTAGATAACAAGCCAAAAGCACGACATACACGTAGAATGTAGCAACTACAGATTTTCTCTGTCTCGCAGCATTTGCCATCGCGTCACCATTTGGTGCTACTTGTTGTACGTGCAGGGCTTGAATTTGATTTGTGTGGCGTCGTACAGCTAAATAAATCTTGCAATAAAAATATGTTGAGGAGATAACACAACCACAAAAATAACAAAACCGACATAAAATGGTACCCAGAAAAAAATTAAATGAAGTATCGAAATAAATCCACTGAACAGTCAAACTGATATCACTACAGCAACAACTCGATTGTGAGTCACGAGTTCATGGTATCTGAGATGAAGATGAATAGCCAAGAATCTGTCTGCACTTAGAGCTGTGGTATTTAAAAACGAAGCAAAAACGAAAAAGCTTCCCTTGATGGCCCCCACTTTCCTCAAGAAATTATGAGTTTGATTGCTTTCAATGTTTTGTTCTATCCTTATGACAAGATATGCAATAAACAATGGCTGTACCAGCAAACCAACAGCAAGATCTGAAACAGCCAGACTCAGGAGCAATGTTCTTAGAGGCCGTGGTAACGAGAAAGTTTTTTTCTCAGCGCGTGTATTGTTACAATGTTCAATATGATGGCGGTACAAGACAAGAAGGCGTTGAAGGTGCAGTTAGCGATGAGCGACAAAAAAAATACCGAAAGCTTCTGTCATCGTCTAAAACTTTTAAAGAACTCTACATTCTGTTGTAGAAACGTTTTTACTGACCGGACAGTTTGCCGAGACCTGTTTTTAAAACGATTCAAAGCTCAACAAAATACATCTTTTAGTTTTGATGCTTCTTTCTTGAACACACTTATGCAGGCAGGCGCAGATCGTCAGAACATGGTGCTCCACAAACTTCTTTTGATTCAGCAACTTTCTTCAAGTAATTTTGATCTGTATCTTCTTTATTTCTGCGAATAAATTCGTTGTAGTAGTTAGGGAAATAAAACGTTTAAACCTGACGCAATTCTGTTCTTGATTCTTTGGCTTTAATTTATCCTCTCTCTGTCTCACAACAGCTGTCTATGAGCGATCATATGATTTTGTAATTTCCATATATTTCTCTTTCAATTGGTAAAATTAAGACGAGCTTGAAACATAACGAGCATCAAAATTCGTCCAGTTAGGAAGCAGGAAAATCTTGTTGTTAATAAAACACCTATTTCAAATTGGGGCAATTTTTCGATTAATTTCTGTTTTTGTAAATACACTTTAATTGGAACCTGAGGCCAAGTGAAAATAGAGACACCGAGTCCCAACTGTTTTGTGACACTGAATCCACGACGCCAAAGTTTAATGACTTGTGAACTATTTTGGTCAATGAATGACAACTAGAAATGAATCGTAGGTATAGCGGTAACTTTTAAGGGTAATAAACTGTGAAAACATCAAAATTTGTAAACTCTAAATTAATAATATTCTTTTAGTAGCACGTATTAAAATATTCGTTTGTAAATAACCGTAATTGGAGGTGACTGTGTCAACTGACAAAGCGCGGCCGTAATAGCTTTTCGGTTTTTTCATCCTGCCCCAAGCGGAGGTTTTTTGTTTTTGTTTCGGCAAAACGCGAATGTCCAGTCGTTGTATAATTGTTCCTGTATTATTTTTCTTTGAATAGTTGACAACAATGAGAGATTAGTCTCAAAATAATAAGTTTTTTAGTTATATTCACTCATTTGGTAAGGAAGAAAAGTGTAAATAGAAAGAAAGACGAACAAATATTGCTGTTTGAAGCTAGCCTAGGATCACAGCTAGCACGTCGGCAATGTCGGGCGTAAATAAAGAAGACGACAAAATAGAAAGAAAAAAGAAAAGAGCAAAATGTTAGCGATATACTGAAAAAGGACTACGTTTTAAAAACGGACTGGAACCCGATCGATCGCCCAACAACATTTTTTGTCAGCGTCAGTCTTTATGACTATGGCATGTTCACGTGAATCCCAGATGCAAATGGCTCCTTCCATAAAACATTTCACATTAGTAAACAGAAAATTAAATTTGACTTTGTGTTGGATAACCGTCATTGGAAAAATGCTGTTTATTTCAGTTTTTTATTCTCTTAAAAAAAACGATTTACAAAGCTCGTTTACTGCGCAATGTGAAAAATCGTCGACTTACAAGTTACAGACCTTGGCGCCAAAGTTTAATTAATTACTCGAAAATGCAAATTTTTAAAAATAAACTAACTAGCTAGAAGTTATGCTTTGACCACGTTTCCTACCTTATCCTAATATATAAAAGTTGGAAAACAGGCAACAACTTTCAACCTTGCTAATACGACTTGAAAGTGCGAAAATAATGTTTTTTCGTCAATGAAAGACAACTAGAAGTGAATTGTAGGTATAGCAATATATTTTAAAGGACAATTAACTGCGAAACGATAAAAGATCCGTCCATGCAATTTTACATGTCAAACTTTGTCTACTGAAAATTAACTTTGAGAGCAGCTAAAGCAGTCATTGAGCTCGAATGTAACTATTTTATTGTAGCCATGAGAAAGAAGGGATATAACTGTTATTTTTTTTGCCTGAAAACATTGTTAATAGACACCGCTGAAATCCTTGAAAAGCAACAATTTTTTCAACTCCACGCGCTCAAAATATCTTCTTTTTTCTAGAGGACTATTGTTTAAACAACGGCTTGCTATTGATCAAATCTCGTGACGCACAACGCCTGCAGGATAGCTATGTCCTCGTCCACTATAAAAGCAAACTTAAAAAAACGAAAACCCTTTTTAAAGATATGTTTCGGCGTAACTTATGCCATCTTTAGTTTATCGAGAATATTGAAAATGATGGCATTGCTATATAATTATATAGGCAAGTACAAAGTAACTCGATCACGTTATACTAAGATAAAGGTAAGAAAAGAAAATCTTCAATTTTCAGACCACGCAAATGGAGTTAAATTTCTTCTTGAGTGCATCTTTTACAATAACTGTAGTAACAATAAAATATAAATAAAAAAATAACAGCGTGACCGTGAAAAGTAGATTGATATACACAATAACGAGTACCACCCTTTTCATATTTAGAAACATAGAAAGGAGGAGCGACTTGCAACCATTTTACTTGGGTCTTTATTTATCACGAAGAATCAGAGAAAACACATAGCATCAGTAAACAGAAAGATAAAATATGACTGTAAAAAATGACCTTCCCAATTTTTCTTCTCAAATAAAACGAACATCAAGTTTTGTAATATTAGCATCTTTAGCTATCTTTCAGCGGTTTTTGAATAAAAAACCTCTTCAAATCGTTAAATCTTTCATTGTAAAAGCAAGTTTTTTTAATGAGCTTTAAAAGAAAAGACGAATGGAACACTACAACTGGTCCTTTAAAATATTTAAAGGGACACTGTCTCGCCGAAATAGCAAAATTTATCTTAACTTGTTTCCACGTTATAACGCCAGATACCACCAAATATACAACTCAATTGGATAAAAATATTCTATAGAGCAAAACAAAAGCAGTAGTTTGGAGCTAAAGTGCAGGATTGCAAGGATTGAAGTGGATTACAGTTCATGACAAACGCGTTATTTTAGCTGGGACAGTGTCCCTTTAAGCTGACGATATATAAGTAATGTATTGTATTGTACGTATTGTATATAAGTAGAGTATCGTATTGTAAGTATTGTACGTATTGTATATAAGTAGAGTATCGTATTGTAAGTAGTGTAAGCATTGCATTGTAAGTAGCGTAAATATTATATTGGAATTAAATGCGAGTATTACATTTAAAAAAAATATTAGTCTAATGCCGATAACTTATTGCAGACCATTTGACGCCATAGTTTAACCCTTTCACTCGCAGAGTCATTTATGGAGATGTGTGGTGTAGTTCCAACTTTTGAGTCTGTCAGATCCCATGATGTGACCATTTAAATGAAACCGTGTCGGCAATACTTTGCATGGTACCATTTTTTTTCCAGTATTTTACAAAATGAGACTCGAGACATCTGTTTTAGTTCAATAAAAAATAAAGTGAAACTCAAGTGGAGTAACAACGTCAATAGAAGTCTTTCAATGAATATTCGCACGTATTAATGAATGGAAATGGTGAAAAAAAGCAGATAATTAAAATTTTCCATGTAATCGATGTAACCTGGAAGTAAAGTTAGTATAGGGCGCACCGAATTATCCGGATTTTTGGGCAGGAATCTCATTAGCGAGGGCAGGTAATTTTAGATTTTCTTTTGTATCTTTATATAATAGAGCATTATTTTCAATATTCTCAATAAACTAACGATATTGGATACGATATTCCGAAACATGTCTTTAACCGTTTCGCGCCCACACAGGCATGCATGCTTTTAAATTAAAGACGAAATAGATCCATTGCATGGTACGTTTTTATTGATTATTGTCATTCATGCATCCATAATTTCATTACATTTTGTAGTCCTCCATAATAATAAGAAAAATTATTGCCACCCATAATGTTATTTATGTCACGACATCATGCGCACGTGATAACCCGTTGATTTCATATATTAAAATCTAACCAATGAGGTTTTAGGGCGGTCCCGACTAGGTTTATAGGCAAGATTCCTTGTTTTCTTGCGTTCTTCCTTCCCTTGCCTTCAGAGTGTTCATATC
This sequence comes from Dendrophyllia cribrosa, assembly GCA_024195265.1. Lineage (NCBI taxonomy): Eukaryota > Metazoa > Cnidaria > Anthozoa > Scleractinia > Dendrophylliidae > Dendrophyllia > Dendrophyllia cribrosa. The sequence goes on from JAJLRJ010000009.1 coordinate 37,881,661, forward strand.
AAAAGACAAGTTTTTTTCCCGCGGACTCCCCTTCCGCCAGTCAACGGGTTATTACCGTTTCTTTGTTCCTTAGTCGATATTTGTAGCGTTGTTTTTCGCCCCACGTTTGTTAATTAAGTTTAACTGTATACATTTATTGCTGTGTTGTTACTTTAGCATTGATTCAACCTGCCACATCCGTGGCCAGATTCATCCAACACAATTGTGTGATTTTATACTTTACTCTCTTTGATATTATTTGGGGCCTATCTAGCCTGCGAGCAGGCTCACTTGTTTGGGGTATCGCGCGAGTATCTTGGCGGCGAAGCCGGCGAGAAGAATGGGGCAAGGAAAAGTGAGCCTGCACGCGGGCTTTTTATTTTTTAATTCACCGCGTTCGCCGACGAACGGGGCGATCCGATTGGTTAAAAATGACATTCTTCATGATAATATTTTGCTATCTGTCGCAAAAATCTTCACGTGCAACTTTCTGTCATGTTTGTTTACATTTTGCTTTGCTCCTTTTGGATAGTTATCTGATACAGGTCAAATGCCGACTTGATACCTCGCAAGGGGCGGAATTCAAAAATCAATAGCCCGCGAGCAGGCTCACTTTTCCTTGCCCCATTCTTCTTGCTGGCGAAAAAAAACTCGCGCGATACCCTAAACAAGCGAGCCTGCTCGCAGGCTAGGGCCTATCATGTAATTTACCACAGAGCTCACGTTTAACACTAGGCTGGTCTAATTGGCAGATGTCGCGATATAAAATAACTTTTTTACTCGCATTTAACATGGACAAATATTTGAATATTTGACAACAATAGAGGCTAAGATCAATTAACATTAGCTAACAAGATACTTATTATGCGAACAGATGCAACTCTATCTAGGTAATAAGAATATAATATCTAAGATAACAATAAACCGTGTGCAAGTCATCAAGTTTCAGAGCTTGAGTGTGTCCGAGTAAATTAGTGAGATTAGTAGTATAAGGCGCACCGGTTACACATCTTTTTGAGGTGGAATCTCATTAGTATAAAAGAAGTACGCCACTAGCTATAGTTTAGTGTGTTGTCAGAACTTGTGCAGTTAAGATCACGATGTGGAGCAGCTATCAACAAGGGAATGGATATTCCCAAGAAAGCGAAAGCTCGCAAGAAAGTAAACAGTCATCCCAAAGCTCTCAATCTAGCGAAGAAATGGAATCTTCTCAAGAACAGCAAGAGCAGATAGATCCTTGGTCGCGTATTCAAGGTGAATCTTTAAGTTGCCACGAGGCCGAAGCTCAACGCTTTAACAAATGAATACGAGCAAAACGGAGATTCACACAATGTGGCTCGAGTTAAAGCTGAAAATGCTTTGCTTCCTGATTATCAGAAAGGAACCAAGAAAAGTACTCTTAGAATATCTACAATGGATGTGTGCTATGAAGAAAGATTCGACTTTCCGTGAAGTGATACAAACCCAACAACAGTTAAAAGACACCGACAGAGGGATTTGATTGGCTTGAATCGACAGAACTTGCCATCGATAATTAAGCGAAAATTTTTACTCAATCGATTGTTTGTCAAACAAGCTCTTCCCGATGACGAAACTAAACCCGTGATTCCACTGCAATGACTTTTGTAAATGTTGAGAGATTGAAATAAAAACTTTTCACTTAAAATTTGCGTGTAAAAATTAGTCTGTTTGCGCCATAATTAAAATACAAAATTTTGGCGCCAAGAATCAGTAAACCGGAAACAAAAATTAAAATACAACATTTTGGCACCAAGAATCAGTGAAAAGGAAACAAAGCTTTACTAGTGTGTAAAAACAATGCTTGACTGTAATGGTTGATTTATGCGATTATGTAACAGTTCAGTGATTTTCATTGATATGAATAAGAAATAAGTCGGCGCTTGGCAGTGAGAAAGCTTTTATGCGGTTCAAACAATAAAAATACGGCAACCAACCAGAATGCTTCGTCAAAACGAGACAGCCAATGAACGTCTTTCTAATTCCAGTCAACCAATCAAAACAACCATGACGTCATGGAACCTAAAATAAATATGACATCATGGTACCAAAAATAAATATGACATCACCTTCCGAAAATAACTAAAACGTGTCAAACCGGTTATACCAACTATGGCCGCCACAAGTTAAAAATCGAACTTGACATCATTGATAAACCGGGTAAACCGGTTATACGTTAATGAGAATCCACCGCATTTTATTCATGAGAACACGGCAATAGCCTATGACGTCACCTTGTTAATATATTCCACAGCAATTTAATGAGAATCCACGCATTTTATTTATGAAGTCAAGACAATAGCCTATGACGTCACCTACACCTAATTAATGTATTCCACCTCGCATTTATGAGATTCCACCTAAAAAAAGAGGCTAACCGGTGCGCTCTATACTACCGAGATTCTCATTTTATCCATGAGATGTAGACAATAGCCTATGACATTATCCATGCACCTTAAAGTATTATTTCCTATGCTAATGAGATTCCTCCCTAAAATCACGGATAATGCGCCCTATACTACTTCAGAACTTCAGACCAAATTAATTAATTAACCAATTAAAACATTAATTAACCAATTAAAACATAAAATAAACCCACATAAAATGAGTGTACCAAACCACATTGAGAAATGAATGCATCAAAAGATCAATTAATTCAAGTTTCCAAGTTTCCAAGTTTAAACAAATTGTTTTTATTGATTTTAGTTGAAGTCATGTTTATGAAGTGTGAAAACAATCACTGTATAAACAGTATAACAGGTAAATTGAAGCTGACATGGATCAAGATTTTTGCATTATTAATTATTATGTACCTGCTTGGTCAGCATGTTGCATGTCCCAGAATAGTTCGTTTAGTTTACGTTTGAAAATTGTCTTGAAATATAGAATATATCCCCAAAGACTATTCTACGATAGCAGCTTTATCAGTTCTTCATTAAAACCCAATATCTGTTTTTATTAAAAATCAATATGTAACCTTTATCAGTGATCGACAGCAGTTTTCCTCAGTTGTGACTTGGTAATATGTTTCGCAGTATGTCTATGACAGCATGTCGAATGTGTTTCATCTTCCAGCAGTAGATCAGAGGATTGGGAGATGAATTCAGATGATGCATCAGCGTGTTAGCATAAAGCCATGGCAAAACTATCAAGGTAGCTCGCACTCCAGTGCTTAAATAGGCAATGTTAATACAAATGTTTGGTAAATAACAAGCCAGAAACACGAAATACACATAGAATGTGGCAGTTGCAGACTTTCTCTTTCTCGCAGCATTCGAGAGCACTTCACCATTTTGGGTTACTCGTTGTACGTGCAGGGCTTGGATTTGATTTATGTGGCGTCGTACGGTTGCATATATCTTGTAATAAAAATATGTTGTGGAGAAAAAACAAACCAAAAAAAAAAATTGGCATAAGATAGTGCCCACAAACGAAGAATCGAAATAAATGCACTGAATAGCCAAACTGATATCACTACAGCAACGACACGCTTGTAAGTGACAAGTTCCTGGTATCTGAGATGAAGATGAATAGCCAAGAATCTGTCTGCACTAAGAGCTGTGACACTGAAGATCAAAGCAAAAACAAGAAACCTTCCAATAATGATCCACGCGTTAAACAAAAAAATTATAAGTTTGAATGTTTTTAGTGTTTTGTTCCATGATCTTCATGACAAGAAGTGCAATATCCAAGGGTTGAACAAATAAACCAACACCGAGATCTGAAACAGCCAGACTCAGTAGCAATGTTCTTAGAAGCTGTGGCAACGACAAAGTTTTTCTCAGCGCGTGAATCATAACAATGTTCAACATGATGGCGGTACAAGGTAACACGGCATTGAAGACGCAATTAGCGATGAGCGACGAATGGATACTGGCTTCTGTCATTGTATAAAACTTTTAAAGAACTCTGCAGGTTTGTTGTAGAAACGTTTTTAGCGGACAGTTTACCGAGACCTGTTTTTAAAACAATGCAAAGCTATACAAAATACCTCTTAGTTATTTTTCTTTCTTGAACATAGTAACGCGGACAGGCCCAGATCGAAATAAATCGTCAGATCCTTCGACCACTGATGTTGCTCCACAAACTTCCTTTGATTCAGCAGATTTCTTCGAATAACCTTATTCTCTTTCGTTTCTTCGTCTCTCCGAATAAATCCGTTGTAGTAATTCCGGAAAGTAAACCATTTCTATTCCTGATACGTCGGCTTTAATTTTTCCTCTCTCTGTCTCAAAACAGCTGTCTTTGACCGATCATATGAGTTTTGTAATTTCTATATATTTTTCTTTGGTCAAATTGAGAGTAGCTTTTGATATAACGAGCTTAAACAGCTTATTTGTCCGTCCTGTATTTTATCTAATAACACTGTTCTTGCTTACCAAATGGATGACTGTAACTTAAACGCTTATTATTTAATTAGAGACTAATCTCTCATTATTGTCAGTTGCTGCGTGTTTTCTAACGTTTTATCTATTAGACTAAAGTAGGTCATATCTTATCTTTCTGTTGACCAAAGCATAGCGGCGCTACTTGTTTAGTTCAGCAAACGTTGTGTTTACAAGTAATTAAACTTTGGCGTCGTGGATGCAGTATCACTCAACAGTTAGGACTCGATGTCTCTATTTTCGCTTTGCCTCAGGTTCCAAAAAAGGGGAGGTGCATTTACAAAACAGAAATTAATCTCAAACTGCTCCAATTTGAAATAGGTGTTTTATAAACAACACGATTTTCTTGTTTCCTATCTGGACTGAGCTTAAGCTATACGGGTTGCAGCACGTCGGCAATATCGGACATTTATAATGAAGATAGTGACAAAGTATAAACAAAAGAGAGAAATGTTAACGATATACTGAAAAAGTCTACAGTACTTCGCTTTCAAAAAGGACCAGAACCCAATAAATCGACCTACAACATTTTTCGCCAGCGTCAGTGCATATGACTGACTAGCATGTTCTCGTGACTCCCAGGTGCAATTGGCTAATGCCATAAAACCTTTTTTTCATTAATTAAGTAAATAGAAAAGAATATATGTTTCCCCTTGTGTAGGATTACTGTCATTGGAAAAAAATTGCTTTTTGAGTTTTTTTATATTACGTCTTTTTAAATAAAACGAGCAAAAAAGCTCTTCCACTGCGTAATGTGAAAAATCAACGACTTACAAGTTACAGATCAACCTCGGCAACGTTTTTGAATAAACAAATAAAAAGTTATGCTTTGACCGCCGGAAAGTTAATATTGCCTAACGCAGCCTAATATACAAAAAGTTGGAAAACAGGTAACAACTTTTAATCATGTCATATGAGCACTGCAATTTTCCAAAGAGTTATTTTAACTCCAATAGTGGAGTTAAAATTTTAGGTTTAAAATAACCTCTTTTCCGGGGTCACTTAACTTCAAATTTATTTCCGAATCAGGTGTTAAAATAACTCCAACCACTAATGTAGTTTATTTAACTCCACTACACAGCAAGATAACTAACTAACTACTGTGGAGTTGAAATAACTACGAAAAATTAATCAACTCTTTCAAATACACTGTGTGACTTGAAAGTACGAAAATCATTTTTTTCATCAATGAAAGACAACTAGAAATGAATTGCAATATATTTTGAAAGACAATTAACTGCGAAACGATTAAAATTTCGTCCACAATACTTTAAATATCAGAATTTCTCAACTGAAAACAATAATTTTTAGTTTCACATAAATACTCGATGGTAATCGGAGACATGTACAGCTGTGTTATCTGACAAAGCAGACATTTAATAGAGAACACTATGTTTTAGCGATAGAAAATGATAAGAAAACTAATCAAACGGAGATAAAATCGACATTCAGTCGTGGTACAGCAAAAAAACGGGAAAAAAACAAGACGTAGAAGAAGAAGTAGAATGTTCTCCTTTCGTTGTCATGTTAATTTTCTCTAATATTCAGTACAATATTAAACATGGCATAAGCCCACATAAAATGAGTATCCAAACCGCGACACTGATCCATGCAGTAAGTTCACTGTGAAAATAAATGCATCAAGAGCTAGTCAATTAATTTTATTTTCCAAGTTAAACATCTATTTTGCTAAAACGACATAAAACAAAATGTTTTAATTGATTTTAGTCGAAGTCATGCTTCTGTGGTGTGAAAACAGCCACCGTATTACAGCGTCGCACAACCAATTTTCCAATTCGTTTTTTCTCGTGAATGTTTTGTTACTCTATATATTTAACTTGTAGTATTCTCCACAATAATGTGGACTACTATGGAAACAGTCTGCCGTGTTTTATGCGAACAGTCTCCTATTTTTTCTTTTAGTTAGTCGAGCGGCGACGCCGCGAGGAACGAGCCAAGGCGTCAGCCCGAGGAAAAGCAAAACTAAGAGAAGCGTCATCAGTTTGCAAACCAACCGTCCAATGATATTGCTCCGGCGCCAGAGTGCGGCCGGACGTTTCGTTTTTAGTAAGAAAACAATGCAGTCTCTTATTTTTAGTTTTCCTCGGACTGACTCCCTCGTTCCTATAGGCGTCGCCGCTCGTGCACGCGTTTGCTCGACAGATTGAAATAAAAATAAAAATTTAAGGCAGCAACTTTTACCAGAAAACACCCCGTCCTAACTTTCTGCAATATTTGTGATATTGTTCTCTCATAATATGAGACTTTCCTGATAAGGGAATACGGAGACACTGGCCTGTTCGCTTAATTTCTTTTCTGACTGTATCAATGACTGCACCAATAACCGAAGTACCAAAGATTTGAGAGCAACAAAGCAATAGTTGCCTATGCCTTTTGAATACCTCCGAGATTCATGCTAAATATTTATTTTTGTAATTAATCACGTCGCAGTACCGATGATGGAAACTCGGACTAAAACGTATTTTTTATAGTCGAATATACACTGTTGACAATGTTCCAAAGCAGCTTTAAAAAAAGTTCTATACGGTAAAAATTAACATATATTTACCGGAGTTGTTTTACTTCGCTGCTTTCATGACAAGATTTGTTCAGTGATTTGGAAATATATTCTGCAGTATGTTCACGACAGCTTGTCGAATGTGTCTCATCTTCCAGCTGTAGATAAGAGGATTGAGGGATGAGATGCTCTAACCATGTTATTTGTGGTCCAGTAGTTATATTAATGGCAATCGTAAGAATAATATCGGGTAGATAGCAAGTCCAAAACACGAGATACACGTAGAATGTAGCAACTGCAGATTTTCTCAGCCCTGCAGCATTTGCCATCACTTCACCATTCTGTGCTTCTTGCTGTACTTGCAGTGCTTGAATTTGATTTGTGTGGCGTCGTACCGCTAAATAAATCTTGTAATAAAAATATGTTGTGGATATAAAAGATACAGCCTGGATAGTTGTAAAAATAACAAAACTAACATTAAATGGTAAAAACAAATCAAGTATCGACAGAAATGTACTGAACAGCCAAACTGATATCGCTACAGCAACAACACACTTGTGAGTCACAAGTTCATGGTATCTGAGATGAAGATGAATAGCCAAGAATCTGTCTGCACTTAGAGCTGTGATACCCAAGAACGAAGCAAAAACGAGAAACCTTCCCGTGAAGTCTGGTGCGTTCTCCAAGAACTTATAAGTTTGATTGTTTTCAGTGTTTTGTCCTATCTTCATAAAAAGATATGCAGTGAATAATGGCTGTACCAGCAAACCAACACCAAGATCAGAAACAGCCAGACTCAGGAGCAATGTTTTTAGAGGCTGTTGTAACGACAACGTTTTTCTCAGCGCGTGTATTGTTACAATGTTCAACATGACGGCGGTACAAGATAAGAAGGCGTTGAAGATACAGTTTATTATAACGATGGGCGACAAATAGATACTGAAAGCTTCTGTCATTTTAAAGAACTCTGTAGGTTTGTTGTAGAAACGTGTTTAGCGGACACGTAATCGAGACAGTTTTTTTAAAACAATGCAAGGCTCTACCTTAGTTATTTTCTTTCTTGAATATACTAACGCAGACAGGCAGGGCTGGTCAGACCGTGTTGCTCCACAAACTTCTTTTGATTCAGTAGATTTCTTCAAGTAACCTTGATCTCTATCATTTCTCCGTTTTTCCGAAAAAAGATCAGTTGCAGTAAGTACGGAAAGTAAACGTGTCAACCTAACGCATTCGTATCCCTGATTCTTCGGCTTATTTCTCCTAGCTTTCTCTGTTGAAACAGCTGTCTTTGACCCATCATATGATGTTAATAATTTGCATATATTTTGCTTTGGTAAATTTGAGAGGAGGTTGAATGTACTGTATTTTCTCTATTAAACGCCTTGCCCCGAATGCCGGATTGAAATGAACGCCGGATTGAAGTGAACGCCACGTTGACGAGACCGAGTGTGATTACAAAACCTGAAAAAAGAGCTTGTGTGAATAGGTAGCTCATGCTTGTGACGATGCTCGTCCGTTTAAGAAACTGACAGCATTTAAAGATCGAGACAAACTTACTTTGTTGCTGCGATATACAAAATAAAGGACAAATACTACCCGTTTCGTTTGTCAGAGAAGCTGGACTTAGTGCATACACTGAACCATTTAAAACGACAGTTACCATTAGCAAAAAGTAAGATATATATATATATTTTTAAGGAGGCTCTGCAAAGTTCAGTGTCTGGGCTGAAATATCGTGTTTTCATGATTATGAATTTACTCATCGTGTTTAAATAAAGGTTTTACATTTACATTTACATTTAAGCTAGTTTTGTTGTGGGCACCTGACAGATGAGATTTATTATGAAACTGATCCGAGATATAGGGCTTCAAGATACTTAGCTTGCATAGCTTGGCTCTGCTTTGAAAAAGCCGGCGGAACAAAATCATTATGATGTTCCTCAAAGTTTTGGATTTCTTCAAGTAATTTTTTGAATAAATTCATTAGTAGATGAACGTTTATTTATTTGTCTCACGATGGAGTCACATTGAGGTATTGATCGTGACGTTTGGACTGCAGCTAGCGCTATTACTGCTAAAGTCTTCATCAGGCGATGAGGTCGATTGTCTACGTGTCGCTTTGTGTAGCACGTCGGTCGCTGCTATTGGCGCATTTCGATCCTCAGACTCCATCATCTAAATTTTCCTGAGTTTAATGTTTTGAAAATAAATGACAGATTACATAGGCTCCAAATAATAAGAATTTAAATCCCATTCATTCATTTGCGAAGGAAGGAAGAAAAATCTAATTAGAAAAACAAGACGAGAACGGAAAAATAATTAGTTTTAATCTAGGGTCACAGCATGTCAGCAATCCCAGTAAAAACCCGCGTGTAAGAACCTACATTTTTTGAAGTCTGGCAAAATAGGTTCTTGTATTTTGGGGTAGTTATTGGCAATTTAGGCTTAGTAGGTTCTTAATTAGGTTCTTAATTTCTTTGAAGGAGATATACAGTACAAACCTCCTTTAAGCAAGGTCCATGAAGACAATTACAGTATGTACTTTATATAAACCTGTTTTTGTTGTAGGAATCACATATTTTTCTTTGTAATTACAGTTTGGTATTTTCTCGTAATATATATTTGCAATCTCGGAGTCAATCTCCTTGGTTAAAATGTTTATCATAATTTAACTGTAACCCACATATAAGAACCTGCTTGATGCTTGGCTAAACAGGTTCTTATATTTTTGGGTACTAAAATGGCAAATTTCTGCCAGCAGGTTCTTAAACCACTAGGTTCTTACACGCGGGTTTTTACTATATGTCAGGCATTAATAATGAAGATAGTCAGAAAAGAAAAGAAAGGAAAAGAGCAAAATGTTAGCGATGTACTGAAAAAGGACAATACCGCAACGCCCGGGGGGGGACTCCCATATAAAAATGACGGGGTGCTCGTCGGAAATTTTCGAAAAACACCCTAAAAGGTACCAGAATCTCGTTTGATTGGCGTGGCTCAAAATAATTTTTACCTCTAAGAGGTACCAATTCTAAAACAACACATGTCATATTCTGTCATATTTTTTCGGCTCATACCCTAAAAGGTACCGCGATAATTGTAATGGTGGTCATTTTAGATTTTAGTACCCTAAGCGGTACCAATCTCCAAATTTTAACCCCTAAAAGGTACGACGAGCACCCCCGTCATTTTTATATGGAAGTCCCCCCCCCCCCCCCCCCCCCCGGGGCGCAACGCTTTGACACCAGCGTCAGTGTATATGACAGACTAGCATGTTCGCGTGACTCCCACAGCTGCAAATGGCTCATTTCACAAAACATAAAAACATTCGCATTCGCATTCGCTTCCGAGCCGACATTACAAATTAGTGGTCTATTGTAGATATTTCTCAGTAAACATGACATAAGCCCACATTAGAAGGAGTCGGTACCAAACCACATTGAGTAAGTGCACTGTGAAAATAAATACATCAAAAGATAGTCAACTAATTTAAGTTTCCAAGTTTAACATTTGTTTTGCTAAAACGACGTAAAACAAAATGTTAACATTGATTTGAAGTTGAAGTCATACTTCTCTGGCGTGGAAACAGCCACGGTATAACAGTGTCGCGCTACCACACTTGTCGAGTTTAACAACGGTTTTTAAAGGGAAATATCAACGCTTATTGCGTGAAATTTTTTATCATGCTTCTCTGGTATTAAAAAAAACCAGCCACTCTATGTACAAGTAATTGGACTGAGTGGAGTACAATTCTGTAAGAAATAGTCGCGCGCATGACAAATCACAATCGAAAATTTTGTTATTGGTATGATTATAGTAATAACATTCGTCACTCAAAGTGGAGCAGAGGCGACCAATAAGACCTCGCCAGTGAACTTGAACTTAGGCTGTTCCTTTGTCCAGGTGCATCCATCTTCCTCAAACTTGTCCTCTGTCTCGAGTCGCCAGCTGTTGCGATGGCCCCCTCTCTTCCTCTTCTCTGCAGGATTGGGAATTTCCATTTTCTGGTTTAACGTGGCTCCCAACAGTTTCCAGCACTTTTCAAGACTTGGATTTTGATTGGTCATTAAAACCACTCTTTATCTGTTGATGCTACAATCATGATATCAAACGAATGCCCAATGAATGGTGAACACGTTGTTATCATTTTTGTGACACAATATGTTACCATAGCAACAGTATAATGTGCTGAAAACACCCTTAATTTTAGCTTTAAGTGTTAATAACTCAAAAATGACTCGGTGAACCCCATTTTTCATTGTCGAACTTTGATCCGCAGGATAAGATGCAACTTTTGGCAAAGTTTAAAAAAATTCTGTACATGAGGTTCAGAGCCACCAGTTCCGGCGAAAACAAATCAACTTCCGGTTCTCGTATTTTAAAACCAACTTTACGCTTTAATAACTTTTGATTTTATGCCGATATCACTTAGAAAATAACAGAATACTAAGATAAGAAGTTGCTCTGTTCATCGCAATGCAGTAAAACAACATCGCAACATTTGCCAAAAATTTACGAGATTACAAAATATGGACGGCGCAACCTTTGATCCATCATGTGCAATTTTCAAAGAAGTTATAACTTTCTTTTAAGACATTGGAATAAAACAAAACTACGCAAGCCAGCGCGTACTTGAGTGTACTACTCATCGCAAGTTTCATAAAAACCATTGCAACAGCAATCATGTATTTATTTACCGTAACAGAAGTGTCATTACGATGCTTAATAAATACATCATTGCTGTTGCGATGGTTATTATGAAACTTGCGATGGGTAGCAAACTCAGGTACGCGCTGCGCTGCGCTTGCGTAGTTTTGTTTGATTACAATGTTCGTAAAGAAAAATATAACTTTTTGAAAATGGCAAATGATAGGTCAAAGGTTGCGCCGGCCATATTTTGTTAGGTTGTATATTTTTGGCATGTTGTGCGATGGGATTGGGACATGTTGCGATGGCTAAAGCACGCATTAAACTATAACACCGGTGAAAAATAGCTTTTTCAATTGATTTTTTTCGAAGTTATAACGGTACAAACTTCCCACCCTTGCACAAAGGAGATGACGTGACAGCAAATTTATTGTCGTGAAAAATTCAACATGTTTTGGTTGTCCATTCATACAGACGAGGTAATAGTCGGACACTTTGTTTGAAACATTTATTGTAATATTTGCATGGAAAAAATGTTGTTTATATACCAAACGGGGAATCGGTAACCGGTAACCGGTAACCAGATTCCAATTAGTAATTTTACCTTTAAGTCCCTCCACTGCTTGGAAATTCTTTAAATCTCCGCTTCTTCAGTTCTGAAACCCGAAGTGACAAACATCTCCCCGCATTGCTCCCACATTGATAAAAACGTATGAAGTTCCTCGAAGCAAGTTTTCATCCCTGAAAGCTCTTCTTTTTCCACTATAGCGGCTTCTGAGTATCCCTCAATTAGTATCCCTGTCTTGAGTAGCAAACCGCGAAAAAATGCAGGAAAATAACGGCTTTAATTTAAACGGTTTTCTCCGCTTTGTAAACACAGCAAAACATCAAAGTGTTTTCCCAGCTGACGTGAAATTCGGCCGTGTTACCGCGCAAAAAACAAAGCCTCGCTTTGGTTTCAAAACTTCTAAGATCTCGGATGTTGCGTGGCGTCATACGCACATGTTTTGCGACGTCATACGCGACCGCGAGCTAGCCCTGCCCAACGGCAGGCGGCGGGCGGCATACGGACCGACGTGCCCGCGAAACATTCCGCTAGCCATGACCATGAAAAATGACAGGCATAGGTTCTATGAGTATGGGGCTCCCCAACGGGCCTTCGGCCCGCGAGAGCTCGATCCGCTATAATGTTAACATTTATCATTTAACTGTTTTTATCTCCTGAATACGCGAGGCTTTGAACGAGATTTAGTAAACGGGAACAGATATGCATCCTCGATGGCTCACTGGGCTGTAATTCCCCAGGGTATTACGTCATCCAGTTGTCTCGTCACACACAATGCATGTTTATGTCACGCTGAGAAGTTTTTATCGCTTTAAATCTGCTTACTCTTCAATTTTTTTTTTACTTTAAACTCAGTATGCAAAATTAATACCGATCTGTGGACTTCAAAAATGGAACAACACGCAAATCACAGTCGATGATAATAAGCATTTCAAATTATATTTATCCATGTGGGAAGCAAGAAAAGTATAATTAGATGAAATAAAGGACGGACAAATAAGCTGTTTAAACTAGGATCACAGCACGTCGGCAATATCGGACATCAATTACTAAAATAAAAACAATGGTAATGAAGAACTCGACGCCAAAGTTTAATTAATCGAAAATGCAACCTTTTTATAAATTAACTAGAAGATATGCTTTGACCCACCAGAAACTAAGATTTTTTTTTTTTTTTTAAATAATCAAAACTTTATCACAAAGGCGGCGACTGGAATGCCACGCTTCAGGCCATCGATAAGAAAGGTGGCATCCAATGGAAACCAACTGCATATCGTAATCAAATTATTGCTATGATGAATGAATTGGACCTGTCTGACACCTTCAGAGAAAAGAATCCAAACAAAAAATGTTACACTTATGAATCAACCGCGCGGAATATAAAATCAAGAATTGACTTTTTCCTGGTTGCTAAATCTATTTCTCACCAAGTCATCAAGGTTGATATAAAAACATCAATAGCTCCGGACCATAAGACTGTTAAACTATGCCTAAAACTCGTTAATAGTGTACGTTGCCACGGCCTTTGGAAATTTAATAATTCACTATTAAATGACGAAACCTACGTTAATTTAATAACAGATAGTTATTCTGACATTGGACAAAAATACTCAGAGATAAAAGATCCAAAACTGAAGTGGGAGCTCATCAAAATGGAAATTAGAAGTATAACCATTCCTTATTCCAAAAACAAAGCCAGGAAGGCTCGAGAAGTCGAAAATGAACTTGAAAAGCGTTTAGAAACCCTAGATGAAAAAATAAACGCCAGTGAAAATCCGGAAAACATGGAACCCGAACTTAAAGAACACGAATACTTAAAAAATGAGCTTAGACGTCTTTATGAAAAAAAGGCCGAAGGTGCCATGTTTCGCTCCAAAGTACGATAGATTGAGGAAGGGGAGAAACCTACCAAGTATTTCTTCAATATGGAAAAAAAAATTTCAACAAGAAAGTCTTAACTGAACTGAAAATTTCCGAGGGTCATATCACAGTTAACGAGAGTCAAATAATTGACGAAATTAAAACTTTTTGTGGTAATTTGTATACTTCATCTTGCAAGGCTACAAGTGAGTCCTTTCTAGAATTCACGAGGAACATAGATCTACAAATGCCAAAACTATGCGAGGAGGAATACGAAGAATGTGAGGGTAAATTAACCTTAGAAGAATGCCGAACAGCTTTAAAATCAATGAGGAATGGACAATCACCAGGAGAAGATGGTTTTACTGTCGAGTTTTACAGGTGTTTCTTCGAGTTATTAGGCCAAGATCTTCTTAATAGTTTCAATGCGGCTTATGAAGACTGTGAGCTGTCCGTCTCACAACGGTAGAGGAATAATAACGCTTATTCCAAAGGAAAAAACGGACATACGAGAGAATCTAACTGGCGACCAATAACTTTGTTAAACGTTGACTATAAAATTTTGTCAAAGGCAATCGCTTCAAGAATAGAAAAAGTCCTTCCGCGTTTAATCAACTGTAACCAAACAGGCTTCATGAAAGGTAGATACATCGGACAAAATATAAGACTAATTAACGACATTATGGAACAGACAAAACTTCAGAACATTCCTGGTATACTTCTCCCATTAGATTTTCGAAAAGCGTTTGACACAGTAGAATGGGATTTTATCCAGCAAACTTTGAACTTGTTCAACTTTGGAACCTTTTTAAAGTAATGGGTCAAGACGCTGTACACGAACACTGAAAGCTCTGTTTTACATAATGGATATACAACAGACTACTTTAAACTATCGAGGGGAGTAAGACAGGGGTGTCCCCTCTCCCCTTACCTTTTTATCTTAGGGGTAGAAATCTTAGCAGCTAAGGTTAGACAAGACTGCACTATACAAGGAATCAAATTATTTTCAACGGAGCATAAGATTGGACAATTTGCTGATGACACTACACTTTTTATAGGAAATTTAACCTCAGTCGAAAAAGTGGACCAAGGAACCTGTGAGAGCACTAGGAACGTTTATTTCTTATAATATGAAAGGAAATAACAAGAAAAACGTAGAAATGAAAATAGATAATATGACTACAAAACTTGATATTTGGCGGGCACGCAATCTTTCTCTACTTAGAAAGTGTCTCATTGTAAAATGTTTGGGCATTGCACACCTGGTATACTCCGCTTCGATGCTAATCATTCCTAATAACTATATTTCTATAATTAAAAACTCCGTTTTCAATTTTATTTGGAACAAAAAACAGGATAAAATTAAAAGAGATGTCATGTACCAAGATTATAGCAATGGTGGCTTGCGTGCTCCCAATGTTGAAGTTTTATTCAAATCATTACTCTTGGCATGGATCTCTAGATTTGTGGTCAGAGACCCATATTTTTCAGAAACTTGGAAATCAATTCCAAACTATTTCTTTGGAAAATATGGTGGTCTTTACTTCCTACTTCGCTGCAATTATTACAAGAAATTTTTAGAAGAATTAGATGTTCCACATTTCTACAGACAAATATTGGCGAATTTTCTTGAATTAAGGACATTGTACGGAGTACACGACGAGTCAGATGCGTATTTTTGTTTAACAACAAGCACATTCTAATTGATGAAAACTCAATATTTTACTCTAAATGGTTAGAAAAGGGAATTGTTTCAATACAGGACATCTTAGACCACAGAGGAAAACTGTTATCCTTCCATGAATTCCAGAAAAAAAATGGCGCCGGCGTTAAATGTAACTTCTTGAATTACTTACAAGTTCTCTCAGCGATTCCCAAATACTTACTCGAGAAAGCGAGAAATCTACCTCTGATTGACAAACGTAATATACTGAATAGCACTATCTATCAGCTTTCTCCTTCTATTGCTACAGACCTTGCAAAAATGATCTGCAAGGACTACTATTGGTTGTTCATAAATGCAGGCAAAATCGAACCTACGGGTCCAAAGAAATGGCAAATGGACCTCAATCTAAATAACTTTAATTGGAAACAAGCTTTTACCCAGATAAGCCGAACTCGTAAAGAGAATAAACTAAGAGAATTCAATTTCAAATTATTACATAGGATAATAGTCACCAGAAAAGAGTTACACACCTATGGTATCGAAACAAACAGTAAATGTCTTTACTGCGATGAGCCGGACTCGATATTACACTCCTATGTAGAATGCCAACTCTCTCAGTCTTTTTTCAAAATGGTGGTAATATGGTTTAACAAAACAAATAATTCTCATTTTTCACCTACTCTGTTCAAAAAACTGTTTGGAATAATAGAATGCAGTAACAATGATCCAAAACTATCCAAACTCAATTATTGCCTTCTCTTCGCCAAATATTTTTTGTATTGTAAAAAGCTGAATAAAAACGAGTGCGACTTCGATGAGTTTATTAGAAAGTTACAGCGCAAACTTCGTATTGAGACCAGAAACTAAGATAATATTGCCTAACCTACCCTTATATATAAATAGTTAGAAAACAGGCAACAACTTTCATTGATGCCAATACGAGTTGAAAAAAGATTACAAACATAGCAGACATACAAATCTTAAAGGCTTTTTTGTGTTTCTTTCACATCAATAGCCGCACAAATTCTAATCAAACTAACATTTTACAGACACTGAATAATTTACAAGCTATTCCTATGAATCGGCCTTCAAGATAGCACGAGGCTCACCCCGTGTGGCTTAAAATTAGATGAGTCTTATATTAATAGTTATCGGTAATATATTTTGAGACCGTTCCTTTTAACTTCTAGTATACTCCATAATAATAATAATGTGTGCTACGAAGGAAACGCGTCTTAGCTGTCTGAGCGGTGCAAACGGACCCCTTTAGGGAATATGAGCACAGAAACTTTCTTTTGCGCTAAAACATGATTTTTCGCTGCCGCTAGCTTTCCTAGTTTAGATTTATTTGTTTGTATTTACTTATGTGCAAAATTTAGCCACAGTTTAGCATTGGACTGTGCCTTCTTCCTCCATGAAGTTCAACAAGTTGAACTCCGTGAGACATGTCGCGGGGACAAAATGTTCCCAAAATTGGTGTTGCACAATTATGATAGTATCAGTTCACACGAGGGGACGTGTCGCTGCAACATGTCCCTGAGGCATGTCCCCGCGACATTTTCATGTGGTGTGCAAGCGCTATGATTTTTTCCCTGTTACAAGTCCCCGCTACACTCCCTGCTACATGTCCTTCAGGGTGTACTACACAAATTTTTGTCGCTGCTACATGTCCCTGCTTCATGACCCCTCGTGTCTGACCACCTTAAAAAAAGGCATCTCAGGAACTCTAGAATATAAATGAATATTTATATTTTACGACAAAGGTCAACCGAGTAAACCGACACGTGGAACCGGAAAGAATGGATTACGAAATCTTTTACCTTGCGACCGCTGACCAACGTTTTTGTTGAGGTCAAATGCCCACCCCGTCGGGCCTCGTTTCACGTCAAATGCCCCACTATGCGGAGCTAACCTCTCGTCAAATGCCCGGGGTATGCCCGGGGGGGGGGGGGGGGGGGGGATGGGCGTTCTTGGAATTGACTGGTACATTAGTGCTACACGTGAGCCCAATGCGGTTTGGATATTCCCACTAAATATTTAGTAATTAGTCATGTTGCAGTACCAATGTATCCCATTTGTGATGCGTGATTGAGACTTGGACTAAAAAGTTTTTTTTTTGGAAAATATCCGGCGTCCCTGTTGACAATGTTCCAAAGCAGCTTTAACAAAACGTTCTTTACGGTAACAATTAAACAAATATTTACCAGAGCGGCTGTTCTATTTCGCTGCTTTCTTGAAAAGATATGCTCAGTTGTGACTCGGAAATATATTCTGCAGTGTGTTCATGACAGCATTTTTAATGTGTTTCATCTTCCAGCTGTAGATGAGGGGATTGAGGGATGAATTGAGATGCAACAGCGTTACAGTGTAAAGTAAAGGATGCTCTGCCAAGGTAATTTGTAGTCCAGTGGTTACATTATTGGTACCTTTAACAATAGCGAATGGTAGATAACAAGCCAAAAGCACGACATACACGTAGAATGTAGCAACTGCAGATTTTCTCTTTCTCGCAGCATTTGCCATCACGTTACCCTGCTCGGCTACTTGCTGTACTTGCAGGGCGTGAATTTGATTTGTGTGGCGTCGTACAGCTAAATAAATCCTACAATAAAAATATGTTGAGGAGATAACACAACCACAAAAAGTAACAAAACGGGCATAAAATGGTACCCACAAATCAGGAAGTATCGAAATAAATCCACTGAACAGCCAAACTGATATCACTACAGCAACAACTCGATTGTGAGTAACAAGTTCTTGGTATCTGAGATGAAGATGAATAGCAAAGAATCTGTCTGCACTTAGTGCCGTGGTATTCAAGAACGAAGTAAAAACAAGAAACTTTCCCGTGATGTGCCACGCGTTCTGCAATAAATTATAAGTTTGATTGTTTTCAACGTTCTGTTCTATCCTCATGACAAGAAGTGCAATGTACAAAGGTTGAACCAGTACACCAACACCAAGATCAGAAACAGCCAGACTCAAGAGCAATAATTTCAAAGGCTTAGGTAACGACAAAGTTTTTCTCAACGCGTGTATTGTTACAATGTTCAATATGATGGCGGTACAACATAACAAGACGTTGAAGACGCAGTTAGCGACGAACGACGAATACATTGTAGATATACTGGCTTCTGTCATTGTTTAAAACTTTTAAGGAACTCTGCAGGTTTGTTGTAGAAACGTTTTTTTGCCGAGACCTGTTTTGAAAACAATGCAAAGCTATACAAAATACCTCTTAGTTATTTTTCTTTCTTGAACATACCAACGCGGACAGGCCCAGATCGTCTGATCATGTTGCTCCACAAACTTCTTTTGATTCAGCAGATTTCTTCAAGTAACCTTGATCTGTCTTGTTTCTCTGTTTCTCCAAAAAAAATTTGTTGTAGTAGTTACGGGAAGTAAACGTTTAAACCTGATGCGTTTCTATTCTTGATTCTTCAACTTTAATTTATCCTCTCTCTGTCTCACAACAGCTGTCTATGACCGATCATATGATTTTTGTAATTTCCATATATTTCTCTTCGGTAAAATTGAGATGAGCTTGAAACATAACGAGCATCAAACCTCGTCCAGTTAGGAAGCAGGAAATTCTTGTTGTTAATAAAATACCTATTTCAAATTGGAGCAATTTAAGATGAATTTCTGTTTTTGTAAATACACCTTTATTGGAACCTGAGGCAAAGTGAAAATAGAGACACGGCGAGTCCCAACTGTTTGGTGACACTGAATCCACGACGCCAAAGTTTAATTACTTGTAAACACAACGTTTGCTGAATTAAACAGGTAGCGCCGCTATGCTTTGGTCGACAAAAAGATAAAATATGACCTATTTTAATCTAATACACGAAAGGTTAGAAAACAGGCAACAACTGAAACCAATGCTAATACGAAAAAAACTGCAGCCAGAAAGAAAACCATCTAAGTATTTTGGTCAATGAATGACAACTAGAAATAAATCGTAACTTTTAAGGGTAATAAACTGTGAAAACATCAAAATTTCTTAACCTTAAATTAACAATGATCTTTTAGTAGCACGTATTAAAATAATTGTTGCTAATGACCGTAATTCAATAGAGGTGGCTGCGTCAACTGACAAAGCGTGGGCGTAATAGCTTTTCAGTTTTTTCATTAGAGAGAAAAACATTTTCATTCACGGTAAAAAGATGGCTCAAATGATGATAACCAATAATTATGAGTTACTGAAAATAATAAAGAAACAATATGCAACGGACATTTAAATAAACATTCGCGTTTTGTCGAAAGAAAAACAAAAAAACACCACCTCCAGGCAGGCAGTATATTTCTGAGTACACGTCACCTGCTTACGACAGCAACTGATATGGCTATTTTTACCTTTATTTTGTCTCGTCGTATGAATTTTGTTTGACATTCTATAACATATATGGTCTTAGACAAATGTCTTCTTTAAACATTAACGTAACGCAATTCTCGAGTTCAGCTGAGTATTAAAGTTTCACTGAGTGAGTTAGCGCTGTTTTCTTTGAAGTTAAATTTATCGTTCAATTCTGAGAAAACTACTATGTCGCGCCGAAAAAGCCATGTATGTTTTTAAATTAAAGAAGAAATAGATCCATTACATGTAAAGTTTTTATTATCATCATTGTCATCCGCATACATCGATATATTCATTACACTTTAGTGTTTTATTTACAACATACTGCTGTTATCTTATGCCTTAAAGTTTTACTCGCATTTAACATCGACAAATATTTGATATTTGAATATTTGACAGCAATGAAGGATTAGTCATAAAATAATAAGCAGTTATTAAGTTATATTCACCTATTATTTGGGAAGGAAGAAAGTGTTAATAGACGAAAAAAGGACTAACAAATAAGCTGTTTGAAGCTAGCATCACAGCACGTCGGCAATGTCGAGCATAAATAATGAAGATAGTGACAAAATAGAAAGACAAAAAGAAAAGAAAAATGTTCGCGATATACTGAAAAAGGACTAATACTTAGCAAAACGGACTGGAACCAAATCGATCGACCTACAAGATTTTTCGCCAGCGTCAGTGTATATGACTGACTAGCATGTTCACGTGACTCCCACCTGCAAATGGCTAATGCCATAAAATAATATACATAAGTATATAGAAAAAATATATTTTACTTTGTGTAGGGTTACCGTCATTGAAAAATGCTGCTTTTTCATTTTTTTATTCTTCTTAAAAAAAAAAACATTTACAAAGCTTGTTTACTGCACATTGTGAAAAATCGTTGACTAACCAGTTACAGACTCGGCGCCAAAGTTTAATTAATTACTCGAAAATTACATATACTTTATAATTTATTATGCTAATCTTCAGCGAACTATTTATTCTGACAGTTTATTCTTATCATTTTGAACTTGAAAATGGCGTCATGACGACAAAAAACGTCGTTCGATGATTTTATCGTTTATTTTTACATGTTTGTGTATTACAAAACCTTTGCTTATTCTCGAAAATGCAATTTTTTGAAAAAAATAAACTAACTAGAAGTTATACTGTGACCACTTTGCCTACCTTAGCCTACCAGAATTTTGTCAACTGAAAACATGCAAATATAAATTCAAAGCCTTTTTTTGCTTCTTTCACATCGATAGCCGCACAATTTTACTCAAATTAACATTTAAAAACTTAGGATCAATACACTCATAATTTCACAAGCTATTCCTATGAATCGGTCTTCAAGATAACCCGAGGCTCACCCCGACCAGCCTACAATGAGTCTTGTCATAGTTTAATATTTATATCGGTAATACATTTTGATAGTATACTCCACCGACGATAATAATGTGGACTACTACAGAAACAGTATGCCGTGTTTTAATGACGGTAGACTGCGAACAGTCTCCTATTTTTCGTTTGGTTAGTCGAGCGGCGACGCCGCGAGGAACGAGGGCGTCAGCCCGAGAAAAAGCAAAATTAAGAGACTGCACTCGTCTGTTTTCTTACTAAAAACAAGCACAAGCTCGACATATGGATCAGACTATATTCGTATTCTTGGTGTTGAACTGGAACTAGCCATCGCTACAGCAATAACACCCTTGTGAGTCACAAGTTCATGGTATCTGAGATGAAGATGAATAGCCAAGAATCTGTCTGCACTTAGAGCTGTGATACCGAAGAACGAAGCAAAAGGGAGAAATCGTATCAAGCATGTTAGGGTTAGGGTTGTCCTTTGATCTTAGACCCCCCGCGAAGAAAACTATTTTTTCTAGTAGACGTAATGTTCTTTTCGTATTAACGGCCATTAAAAGTGCAAAGCAGAAATATTTCAACGTCCTTAAACCTTCTGAGTGTTACCATTTGTGGTCACGTGACTGATGACGTCATAATTAAGGAAAAAAGAGCAATCTGAAACGGGCCAAGGATGGTTTATTGTGGCGGCCAAAAACCCATGCCGAATTTATTGACTTGGTACATAGATACAATCCGTGTCCTGAATGGAGAAATATACTTAGCTTGCATAGCTTGGCTCTGCTTTGAAAAAGCCGGCGGAACAAAATCATTATGATGTTCCTCAAAGTTTTGGATTTCTTCAAGTACTTTTGAATAAATTCATAAGTAGATGAACGTTTATTTATTTGTCTCACGATGGAGTCACATTGAGGTATTGATCGTGACGTTTCGACTACTAGCGCTATTACTGCTAAAGTCTTGGGGCGCCACGAAGCTCTCGGAACGGCTCACAGGATTGGCTGAGAAAACAATAGAACAAACAACAGAAGAATGGTTCCTAGACCTAAAACAATAGAGCTTCGTGACACCCAGGGCCAATAAAAATTAAAGGTTCTAAAGAGTTTCGTGGCTCCTGAAAGTCTTCATCAGGCGATGAGGTCGATTGTCTACGTGTCGCTTTGTGTAGCACGTCGGTTCACTGCTATTGGCGCATTTCGATCCTCAGACTCCATCATCTAAATTTTCCAGAGTTTAATGTTTTGAAAATAAATGACAGATTACATAGGCTCCAAATAATAAGAATTTAAATCCCATTCATTCATTTGCGAAGGAAGGACGAAAATCTAATTAGAAAAACAAGACGCGTACGAGAAAATAATTAGTTTGAATCTAGGGTCACAGCACGTCAGCAATACAATGTATGTCAGGCATTAATAATGAAGGTAGTCAGAAAAGAAAAGAAAAAAAGGAAACTAGCAAAATGTTAGCGATGTACATGTACTAAAACAGGACAATAGCACAACGCTTTGACGCCAGCGTCAGTGTATATGACAGACTAGCATGTTCGCGTGACTCCCACAGCTACAAATGGCTCATTCCATAAAACATAAAAACATTCGCATTCGCTTCCGAGCCGAAATTACAAATTGGTGGTCTATTGTAGATATTTCTCAGTAAACATGACATAAGCCCACATTAGAAGGAGTCGGTACCAAACCACATTGAGTAAGTGCACTGTAAAAATAAATACATCAAAAGATAGTCAACTAATTTAAGTTTCCAAGTTTAGCATTTGTTTTGCTAAAACGACGTAAAACAAAATGTTAACATTGATTTGAAGTTGAAGTCATACTTCTCTGGTGTGGAAACAGCCACGGTATAACAGTGTCGATCTACCACACTTGTCGAGTTTAACAACGGTTTTTAAAAGGACATATAAACGCTTATTGCGTGAAATTTTTTGTCATGCTTCTCTGGTATAAAAACAGCCACTCTATGTAAAAGTAATTGGACTGAGTGGAGTACAATTCTGTAAGAAATAGTCGCGCGGATGACAAATCACAATCGAAAATTTTGTTATTGGTACGATTATAGTAATAACATTCGTCACTCCAGTGAACTTGAACTTAGGCTGTTCCTGTAGCCTTTGTCCAGGTGCATCCATCTTCCTCAAACTTGTCCTCTCTCTCGAGTCGCCAGCTGTTGCGGTGGCGCCCTCTCTTTCTCTTCTCTGCAGGATTGAGAATTTCCATTTTCTGGTTTAAGGTGGCTCCCAACAGTTTCCAGCACTTTCCAAGACTTGGATTTTGATTGGTCATTAAAACCACTCTTTATCTGTTGATGCTTTGAGCTTTTATCCGAGCACGTTAATTGAAATAGCTGTATACAGCTATTTCAATTAACGTTGTCGGATGAAAGCTCAAAGCCTACAAGCCAAGGCCGCAAGGTGGTATGGTAGTTGTTAATAGACATTCTATTTTCCGGTTGGCAGTGCGGGTGCGACGGGAAAATGACGTTTGTCTCCGTGCTCTTACGAAACAAAAACAGACGCGAATCTTATTACCTTCGATCGAAGCGTTCCTTTCTTTGACAGTGTGGAGAGCTTAAAGCATTAGGGAGCTTAAGGAGCCATAATGTCGACGGCAGAGAGAACGGCACAAAACAATAGATTTAATGAGCGAAAACATGCCTCTGCACGTGCTTTTTACATTTTGGTACATTTCTTTGCCGCTCCCTGCAAAACAACAACGTCAAATGTTCAAATTATAGGTTATGTGGAGAACAATGAACACACAACGGTTAATTTTTTCTTTTCTCCAAACAAATTGGAACAACTGCCTTTGCTTCAGCTTCCAATTGTTGATTTGGGTAAATTTATGCATAAAACCCCCATATTACTTTGCGGTCTTGGCTTTAAGCTTTTTCATCCGGCAACGTTAATTGAAATAGCTGTATAGAAGTTGAGATGGTTCAAGGTTTTAGAGTTATTTATTAAAAACTAATATTTATACAAATATTACAAACAAAGCAAAAGATACAAATCTTCAAAGACATTTTTTGTGTTTCTTACACGTGAATAAGAACACAAATGTTATACTCAAAATCACATTTACAGACATCACGACACTGAATAGTTTTTCAAGCTAGTCCTATGAATCGGCCTTCCATGCAGATAGTCCACCCCGTGTGGCTTAAAGGGGCTATGTCGCAAGGTGAGTCTGCGCAATGAGTTCCTGTCATGTGACGTCATCTGACGTCACACATGTCAAATTTCTATTGTTCCCTCCCGGATCGCGGCAAGTTTTATCGCGCTTGCACTCGTGTCGAACCACGCGAGGTAAACAAACACACGATCGATTTCGCTTATAAATTCTTCCCCAACTTCCACCACTACTGGAAGACATCGAATTTTTCGAAGTTACGACTAACAAATCGCAGAAATAATTTACCAAAAATCTAGCCAAGTAAATACTCTAACTAATTTGTAAACTTGAGATCTATCCTTCCACGCAATACGACGGGATGGAACGGATTGCAGCGAATTCGACAGTAATGGCCGCCAACTTGATAAAAAGTCACCGGACGTTTTTCAAGTTGTTAGTACCCAGTACTCACCCGCCATCCTCGCGACATAGCCCCTTTAAAATGAGTCTAATGTTATAGATGAATAGTTATCGGGTTGGTAATATATTTTGAGACCGTTCCTTTTAACTTGTAGTACAGTGGAACCCGGTTGATACGGACACCGAAGGGACACGCCAAAGCGTGCGTATTATCCGGGTGTCCGTATTAAGCAAGCTCCCAGTAAAAACGTCAGGGACACATGTTTTATCGCCACAAAGACTAAATCATACAATTTAAAGCAAAAGAACGATGTTTAATGTCTAAATAACTGGAACTGAGTCCAAACTGAAGAAATCCTTAACGCTCATTCAAGTACACAGTAGTCAACTGAAATGAAATTTTCCTTGTTCCAAACCAAAATGCCTTGTTCCATTGATTTTGCTTAAAATCCCGATTTTTTATGGCCCGCCAAAGTTCGGCTTTTCAAAATTCCCACCGCGTTTAAAAAGGCTGGGACGGAGTGACGTCACGGAAGTATGTTCCCCATGGCGAGTCAAGATACCCGGCAGTCTGACGTTTTTATCGAATTTACACGAAATATCTCGTATAATTCTTATGAGAATAGTCGATCTTTGTTTAGAAATATCGAGCGATTTCAAATATTATCTCGGCTTCGAAGCTGAAGAAATTGTCGGGCTTGGGCATGCACACTATAAAATCTTGATGGTTTTGACACTTAGAAAAAATTCGTGCTGACTCGCCGAGTCAACTCTTACGACATCTCCCGGGAATATCTCCACAAAAATTATCACTGAAACCTCTCGAGAGTATTCGATCTTTGTTCAGAAATGCCAAGCGATTCTAAATGATGTTTTCGTTTTGTAATGGACGAATTCTCCGACTTGTGCATACTATAGAATCTCGACTGACGGGCATGGTTTTCAAAATACTAGTTACCCGGTAATCTGAAATTCTCATCGAATTTTCACTTAATATCATATTTAACTCTCTTGAGAATAGTCGATCTTTGTTAAGAACTCGCGTCCTAAGAAACCCTTGATTATCATTGATAGATGTGTACAGTGTGTGCTATAGGGCAAAGGTATAACCGTACAGTTTTCCAGTACCGTAGTTATATATGTACAGTGTACTGTAGCTCTATGCATGTACAGGCATTAAAGCGCAAATGTTATTTATTCAAATCCGGAAGTTACAAAACAATTATTAACTATACCTTGCGATATAACGAACATTTTGGTTGTTTTTCAGCAAATTCGTTATAACGAGGTTTTCTATTTAACGAATCCTCGATATAACGAACCAATTTCTCCAGTCCCTTGGCACTTCGTTAAATCGAGGTTCCACTGTAATCTGATTCCACTAATTATTGAGACCACGACGCCAAAGTTTAATCACTTGTAAGCACAACCCTACTCCTAGCTGAATAAAACAGAGGTTATAACTTTGATCGACAGAAAAATGCTATGACCTTCTTTAACCAAATACATTAAAGTTTAAAAAAGACAACAACTGAAACTGATGCCAATACGAAGAAAACTACGCCAGTGCCAATGAAAGAGGAGATGGATGTCACCCCACCCCACCCCACCCCACCCCACCCCCTTAATTAAGTTTTTTTTTATTGGCTATTTGTTTATCTCTGAGACACATTTAACTTCAAGAATATTAAGACTTTAACGGTAAAACTTGGAGGGCTTATAGTACATCAAAAACTATCCAAGTTATGGTAAGTCACGTGGCGTGATGACGTCATATGACACAAGAATTGCGTCATCACTCGGAATGGCCGACATCTTGGATTCGCCATCTTGGATTTTCATCAAAGTGCCAAAATTGAGTAAAAATTAATCAGAATCAAAGAAAAATGCTAAGATTATCTTATCTCTTTTCAAAATATGGTTGCCATGAAAACGTCACATGCGATGAACATGACAAAAAGTCACGAAGTTTGGTGGTTATAATTAAATTCCCCCGTAACAAGCTTTTTTAATCAGAATTTGCCAACTCTAAACAATAATCTATCAGTTGCTCGTATAAATAAAAACAGTGTGTGTCAGCTGACAAAGCGTGCGTAAGACAGTTTTTCTTTTTTTTTTCATATTTATTATCGGTAAGAAGATTACACACAAGCTCTGCTTTAGAAAAGCCCGAAAAGAACCACATGAAGTTCCGTAAACTTCGTTCCATGTTTTGATTTTGCAAGTAATCTTTATCTTTATCTGTTATCTTTCTTGATCGGCCTAAATTTGTTTTTCAATAAACCGATTGCTGTAAAACATAAATACGGGTTTGAACCCAACAAAGTTGTTCTTTGAAAAAAGGTAAGCCTTTTTTAAAAGTTAATTGTCTTTCGGCCTATTTTTCTTAGCCTTTCTATTAGTTTGTAAATCGCATTTGTTCATATTCACATGTTAATTGCGCTATATAAATATTAATATTATTATTATTATCATCCCGTTTCCTTTTATAAAACAGATGTCTCAGATTTACTAGATTCTGTCATAAAACTCATTTTTCTAAGTTTAATATATTTTTCTTTAACGAAAATGAGAGATTAGTCTTCAAATAATAAGCATTGCAAGTTCTGTTCATCCATTTGGGAAGCAAGAAAAGTGTAATTAGATGAAAATAAAGGACGGACAAACAAGCTGTTTCAACTAGGGTCACAGCATGATGAAAATGGTAATGAAGACCTCGACGCCAAAGTTTAATTAATCGAAAATGCAACATTCTTAATAAACTAACTAGAACATATGCTTTGACCCATCAGAAAGATAATATTACCTAACCTATCCTTACATACAAATAGTTAGAAAACAGACAACAAACTTTCATTGATGCCAATACGAGTTGAAAAAAGAAGATTACAAACATAACAGACAAACAAATCTTAAACACCTTTGAGACCGTTCCTTTTAACTTCTAGTATAGTCCATAATAAAAATGTGGGCTACGAAGGAAACGCGTCTTAGCTGTCTGAGCGGTACAAACGGACTCCTTCAGGGAATATGAGCACAGAAACTTTCTTTGGCGCCGAAACATGGTATTTCGCAGCCGCTAGTTTTCCCGTCTTTGTTTGTATTTATTTATTTATGTGCAAAATTTAGCCACAGCTCCCCAGTTCAGCATTGGGCTGTGTCTTCTACTTACACGACATAATACTTGCAATCAATACTAGGTCTTTGATAAAGATTTTTCAGGAATATCCCATTCGAAATATAATTTTTAAGACCTTTTAACAGATACATCCAATCCACTCTGCTTAGTGCTACATGCTAGCCAAATGCGTTTTGGATATCCGCACTGAATATTCAGTAATAAGTCATGTTGCAGTACCAATGCACAAAATATTCCCATTTGTGATGTGCAATTGAAACTCGGACTAATAAAAATATATATTTTTTTTTAGGTGGGGGGGGGGGGGGGGGGGGATATCCGTTCCTGTTGATAATGTTCCAAAGCAGCTTTAAAAAACGTTCTTTACGGTAAAAATTAACATATATTTACCGGAGCGGCTGTTCTCTTTCGCTGCTCAGTTGTGAGTCGGAAATATATTCTGCAGTATGTTCATGACAGCATGTCTAATGTGTCGCATCTTCCAGCTGTAGATAAGGGGATTGAGAGATGAATTGACATGCAACAGCGTTACAGTGTAAGGTAAAAGATGCTCTACCAAGGTAATTTGTTGTCCAGTGGTTATATTAATGATAACGTTTACAATAATGAATGGTAGATAACAAGCCAAAAGCACGAAATAAATAAATTGTTAGCTTTATATAAATTTTAAATATTAAATATATTTTAGGTTTTAGATTAATATTAGATATTTTATACTTTTTTATGTGTCCCCAAATTAGTATGGGTTTACCCAGGCTATAAGGTCTTTTGACACTTAAATAAAGTTTCTATCTATCTATCTATCTACATACACGTAGAATGTAGCAACTGCAGATTTTCTCTTTCTCGCAGCATTTGCCATCACGTTACTATTCACGGCTACTTGTTGTATTTGCAGAGCTTGAATTTGATTTGTATGGCGTCGGAAAACTAAATAAATCTTAGAATAGAAATATGTTGTGGAGGTAACACAAGCAAAAAAAATAACAAAACCGACATAAGATGGTACCCACAAATGAAGCATCGAAAAAAAGGCACTGAACAGCCAAACTGATATCACTACAGCAACAACTCGATTGTGAGTCACGAGTTCATGGTATCTGAGATGAAGATGAATAGCCAAGAATCTGTCTGCACTTAAAGCTGTGATACCCAAGAACGAAGCAAAAACAAGAAACTTTCCCGTGAAGTCCGACGCCTTCTTCCAGAAATTATAAGTTTGATTGTCTTCATAGTTTGGTTCTGTCCTCATGACAAGAAGTGCAATGTACAAAGGTTGAACCAGTAAACCAACACCAAAATCAGAAACAGTCAAACTCACGAGCAATATTTTCAAAGGCTGTGGTAACGACAAAGGTTTTCCCAGTGCGTGAATTGTTACAATGTTCAACATGATGGCGGTACAACATAAGAAGACGTTGACGACGCAGTTAGCGATGAGCGACGAATAGATGCTGATAGCTTCCGTCATTGTAGAAAACGTTTAAAGAACTTGACAGGATTGTTGTAGAAACGTTTTGTTTTGTGAACTCCGGCTTAACGCAGACAGGCCCAGGCGGTCGGACCGTGTGCTCCACGAACTTCTATTCTTTTGATTCAACGGTTTTCTTCAGGTAATCTTGAATTCTGACATTTCTCGGTTTCTCCGAATACATCTGTTGTAATATAAGGAAAGTAAACGTTTAAAGCTGAATATGCATTCATGCTTCGAATTATTTATCCTTCCTCTGTCTGAAACAGCTGTCTATGAACTATCATATCATTTTTGTAATTTGAATATATTTTACTTTGGTCAAATTTTGCAGGCCGAGCTTTAGACATAACTTGTATAACGGGTAATAAATATCGTCCAGTTAGGAAGCAGGAAAATCTTGTTGTTAATAAAACACCTATTTCAAATTCATGGAATTGGAGATTAATTTCTGTTTTTGCAAATATTAATTTTACAATTAAATAATCAGTTTGCGGCTGAGGTCACCAGAGTTTCATAAAATTAATGTAGTTCGTAAACAATACCCGCTGTACAAAATATCTTGTTACGACAGTTCACAAGGGACTTAAAGGGCACTGAGAGCCATCTCGTGAACACGAAACCACGATTACCGCGATTTAAGAGCAACAAAGCTATAGTTTTGCCCTTCAAAAATTACCTAGAAAGAAACTTGAAAACTTGACAGCTATGACGTTAGATCTTTTGTACCGACAAAACATGGTATTTCCCTGCCGCTTGTTTTCCTGTTTAGATTTATTTGTTTCAGTATATTTATTGATGTGCAATATTTAGCCACATCTTCCCAGTTCAAATTGGGACTCGGCCTTTTTACAAAACATAAATACTTTCATTCAATACTGAGTATTTGATAAAGATTTTTCAGGAATATTTCATTTGAAATTTAAACTTAAAGACCTCGTTAACATATACATCCAATCCGCTCTGCTTAGTGCTACATGCTAGTCCAACGTCTTTTGGATATCCTCGACATGCACACTTAATTAGTTCAATATTTTGTAGAATTACGTCGCAGTACCGATGTATCCCACTGGAAATGTGTGATGGACACTCGGACTAAAAAGTTTTTTTTATGGAAAATATCCCTGTTGACAATGTTCCAAAGCAGTTCATATAGTGAAAATTACATATATTTACCAGAGCGGCTGTTCTATTTCGCTGCTTTCTTGACAAGATTTGCTTAGTTGTGACTCGGAAATATATTCTGCAGTATGTTCATGACAGCATGTCTAATGTGTCGCATCTTCCAGCTGTAGATAAGAGGATTGAGAGATGAATTGAGATGCAACAGCGTTACAGTGTAAAGTGAAAGATGTTCTAATAAGGTGATTTGTGGTCTAGTGGTTATATTAATGGCATCCTCAACAATAATGAATGGTAGATAACAAGCCAAAAGAACTAGATACACGTAGAATGTAGTAACTGCAGATTTTCTCAGTCTCGCAGCCTTTGCGATCACGTCACTATTCTCGGCTACTTGTTGTACTTGGAAGGCTTGAATTTGATTTCTGTGGCGTCGAACAGCTAAGTAAATCTTGCAATAAAAAAATGTTGTGGAGATAATAAAACCAGAAAAAATAACAAAACGGGCATTAAATGGCTCCCACAAATGAGCTATCGAAATAAATCCACTAAACAGCCAAACTGATATCACTACAGCAACAACTTGATTGTGGGTCACGAGTTCTTGGTATCTGAGATTAAGATGAATAGCCAAGAATCTGTCAGCACTAAGAGCCGTAGTATCCAAGAACGAAGCAGAAACAAGAAACCTTCCCGTGATGACCGACGCGTTTCTCAAGAAGTTATAAGTTTGATTGTTTTCAATGTTTTGTTCTATCCTCATGACAAGAAGTACAATGTACAAAGGTTGAACCAGTAATCCAACACCAAGATCAGAAACAGCCAAACTCACGAGCAACATTTTTAAAGGCTGTGGTAACGACAAAGTTTTTCTGAGCGCGTGAATTGTTACAATGTTCAATATGATGGCGGTACAACATAAGAAGACGTTGACGACGCAGTTAGCGATGAGCGACGAGTAGATGCTGAAAGCTTCTATCATTGTATAAAACTTGTAAAGAACTTTTCAGGTTTGTTGTAGAAACGTTTTTTTTTTGCGAACACTTTGCCAAGACAGTTTCGTGTAAAACGCTGCAAGGCTCTAATTACCTTTTAGTGATTTTTCGTTGTTGAACACACTAACGCAGACAGGCCCATATCGTCAGACCTGATGTTACTCGGCGAAATTCTTTTGATTTGACGGAATTCTTCATTAAGACAAGTAACCTTCAACACTGCCATTTATCCGTTTCTCTAAATAAATCAGTCGGAAATTAAACGTTTAAACCTGATGAATTTGTATTCCTGATTCTTCGGATTATTTATCCTAGCTTTCTCTGTTCTAAAACGGCTGTCTTTGACACATCATATTATTTTTTGCAATTTGCATATGTTTTACTTTGGTTAAATTGAGAGGAGCTTAAGATATAACCAGCAAATCTCGTCCAGTTAAGAAGCATGAAAATTTTGTTGTTGTTAATAAAACACCTATTTTAAATTGGTGGAATTGGGGTTTAATTTCGCTCTTTGTTAATACACCTTTCACGATTAAGTAAGCAGTTTGCAGCTGAGGTCATCAGAGTTTCATTAAATAAATGCAGTTCGCAAATAATACTCGCTGTACAAAATATCTTGTTACGACAAGTCAAAATGACTAATTAACTGTGAAAATGACAGTAATATACAAATCAAAAGGCACTAAAAGCCATTTCGTGAAAACGAAACAACGTAAGGTTAAGTTTAGTTGTTCTTGATGTTTTTTAATTAAGTTTCAAGCTTTTGATAATACTTTACTTCGGCAAATCATCCATGCATTGTTTCAGTGTTGTCAGTAGTTGACACTTGGGGCGAGGAGGGGGGAAGGAGTTATTTTACCGTTTTAAATTCGCTTGCAGACACGCGCGGGAATCTACGCTTTCGCCGCTTCGTGCCTTTGCGAGTAGCGGTAAGCGATTTGAGAGAATGAGCCTAAAACAAAGAGCGAAAAAGAAAAACAGTAAATGTTTTATTGCCATTTTAATTCCATTTGAAGTTTAAAAATAAGCGAATTCAGTTTACAAATAAGCGTATGGATTCCCATGGATTCCCGCTGATCCGGCCCTTAAGACCAAGCGCTTTCTCGCAGGCTACACATTTAAAAACATTTATCGTCCTTTAAAGTTTGCTCAAGTATTAACTGTATGTACTTGAAAGTGTAGATGATAACTGGCTAGACTCGTGTTTTCCGATACTCATGAAACTATTACATTTTTAAACTGCACGGAAAAACCGTCTTTGCTTTGATGCAATTCTTTTCCAAAACGACTAAATAAAGACGCGGACACACAGGTAAATCGTGGGCGGTTTGGCTTTTTATCACATAATACATTAGTATGTTTTATATAGCTATAAAGCGCTCCGATTCCCTCACCCTGGATCTAGAGGTCCGTTCTCTAAACATCAAACTCACCGGTTTTCACTAAAAAAAAACCCTGGCACCCAGTGTAGGATACCCTCTGACTGGATCAGTGATTTGAATCGTAGCTAATTGTTAAATTTCAATATTTAACCCCTGTTTATGTTAAAATAAACGTACAGTCGAACCCCTATTAAGCAGCCACTCTATTTATAAAGTCTCGAATTTATTGTAACTATACTGTAAATAAAACGATGGAAACATCTTAGCGTGACTGAAGGAGTGACTAATTTGCATATCTGTCCCCGTATAGTTAACATTTATCATTTTACTGTTTTTATCTCGTGAATAAGCGAAGCGTTGAACGAGATATAGTAAACTGGAACATATATGCAAATTAGCACTCGATGGCTCACTGGGCTGTAAACTGTTTTTGTAATTCCCCAGGGTATTACGTCATCCAGTTGTCTCGTTTCACACAAATGCATATTTACGTCACGCTAAGATGTTTTATCGTTTTATATCTGTTTACTGTTCAATTTTTTTTACTTTAAACTCATCGGTATGAGAAATTAAACCCGATCTGTGGACTTCAAATGGATTTTTCAAAAATAGAAGAACATGCAAATCACAGTCGATGCCCGCTGATGAGCTACAACCGTGGACAAAATAGCCTGGGACACTTAAGAAAATACTGCACAATGACAATTTTTTTCGAAGAGAGAACCTATCGTTCCATTTCCTGCCCCCTCCCCTCCCCCCCCTTTCCCCCAATACAAAGTCGAGACATTGTGGCTTGGTTATATGCATAAAACTGAACATTGTATTGGCGGTGGGGAGGGGGAGGTAACGACAAAGACAATTTGTGGGGAAAAAGGTTAAGTGTCCCAAAACTTCGATCTGACCAAGATTGTAGTCTGATTTTCAGACGGTCCGAGGTCGCTCGCACTAACACCTTCCTCTCCCCAACTGATGTCTTTTGTTAGAGGGCTTGTTCTGTTCTGATTGGTAGAAATCTTCAACGGTCAGATGACGTCAAGAACAAGCCCTCAAACAAAGAACATCACACGGGGAGAGAGGGAGTGAGTACGAGCTACCTCGGACCATCTGAGAATCAGGCTACTTCAAACTTCAAACTTTCTTTATTTTACTCATTATTTTTTACAACTATATATTAAGCTAGCTGATGAGTGTGCTGTAAACTCATTACCAGAACGTGGTTTACAAGCCGTCTTGTTAACGTTTAATTTTGTCCACGCCATACCATGGCGAACGAAATCTTCGGAAAAGAAATACTCGAGACCGGAAAAACTTTATCGATTTCTAGTTGCTTTGCATCGTGTTTATTAACAGTACAGGCCTCGATCTCCTAGTGAGTTTCCGAACATTTCGTTTCGTTAAAAAGAAGAGCTAAGCGCACGCCCTTGAGCTGGTGGATCAATTGTTGGGTTTCCCCAGTTTCTTTTGCAAATTTCCTACGCTAAAAATCCGTAGTGTCCTTCAGCAGCTTCAGTATATGTGCTATTACATGCGAATGAAAAATATAGCGAAATTTGCCGGTCTTTTGCTGAATTATCAGCGAACTTTGACAGATGAAATAGTGCTAAACAGAAACTACAACAATGAGGGTAACAATGAATTGTTTATAATTTCCACTTGACCTTCAAAAGGCTGTAAATAAACTGAATTCATTTGTAACAAACCTCACCTGTTGTGTTTCCTATTTATTTTCCCCTCCTGGGAGGCTCCTGAAAACCGCGCTGGGCGAATTTCTCCTCAACAATCGATACCCTTGTAATCTGCAGTTAACACTTATAACCGGTGGGGGAGGGGAGGGGGAATTTTACGGTATTAAATTCTCTAGCAGACGCGCGAGAATCCACGCTTTCGTATTCAGAGATAGCTCTTAGAGCCCTTTGATTTTAAACTCGTGAATACGTGAAGCATCAGCTGAAGCATCGAACCAATTACTGCGGTGGAGCAGAATTATGCAAATTTTCACTCCTTCCATCGTCTGTAACCTTTTCTTGCTAATTACGCTGGCCATTGTATAAGGCTTGTGCATATATTTTGTCCGTTCCAAATGCCAAGAAATATCGACCGCCGACAAAGAACATTGTAAAAGCTTCATGTACTGATCTTTCACGTTAGTAGTCCTTCAATATTCGAGTGACAAGCTCTCGACAGCACGGTAAATATTGCTTTTAAATGTGAGAAGTTCCGCTGCTTTGTAAACGGAAATTTGTTGAAGTTGGCAGCCTTTATCCCTTTATGGAAAGTCTAAGTACTCTATTTCTAAAATTGCAACTCAAAACATTCGACCGGGAAAACCTGTGGCGATATTTGTTATTAAAGTTATTTAGCGCGGTGACGCCACCAGTTACTTATGTCGCCAACGGATCTGTTCCTCAACTGAAAACATATCCTTGAGCTTATCTTCTGACCTGCGAATGTACACCTTACTGATATGACACTTATCATATCGTGTACTACAGTAGTATTTTAAAAAATATCGAACCATACGCATGTTTATTAAAAAAACTTTGCCAGTTGCGTTACGCGTTTTGCAAGGTTCAAATGACATGTTCGACGTATCTATATGCAAATTCTATACACTTTTAATTCCATAGTTTATAAATTTGCGAATTTGCTGTTAATCTTTAATCCACCTACTAATTACGGACCTCGACGTCAAATTTTATTTGCTCAAAAATGCAACTTTTTTAATAAACTAACCAGAAGTTACGCTCGGTCTACCCTAGCCTAATATGCAAATAGCTTTCTTTTCATTCAGCTCGGCCCACAAGTTGCTCAGCAATTTCTCTTCATCTGACGTCCACTTGGCGTAAACCCTTTTTGGTTTGTCAGACTTAGGAGAAGACGATGAAGATTAATTCAACGAAGTGCTCACTTGCGTAGCGCTCGCTTCTGAAGTGCCCGCTTGCAAAGTGCTCGTTTGTGAAGTGCCCGCTTGCGAAGTGCTCGCTTGCGAAGGGTTCGCCTGGGTTTGACTGTACAATTGGTTTTCACTCGACATACGGGGATATAAATATTGAGGATACCCCCACCGTGGTACAAGGGGGGATGTTCCGTTGGGTTTTTTTGCGATGTTGCAATATTTCGGAAATATTTTACCGGCGTCTATTAGATAGCCTGCGATGTGCTGTATAATATCAGGTAAATATTATGGGTTGTGGCGCTGCTGCTGTGACCGCCATCTTGGGATTTTACAAATTGCAAATTAACATGCAATTAAACATTTGAGGCTTTTTATAGCATTTTATATGTTTTTTCACCGCAAAAAGGTGAAAAACACTCGTTTTATGGCTTGACCTCATGTTACTTATGACGTCATATCTCGTTATCAAAGCAACCGATGTTCGCCAAACTTTACCAAAGTGTGTCTCAGGAATAAATGAACAGCTACTGAAGACCGCATGTGCTAATCATAAATGATCTTGAAAACATCGGAGAAAAACCTTAAGGGGGGTGGAATTCACCCCACCCCCCTTGAACGTCCGAGGGTTAAGGCATTAGAAAGAGTAGAGGAGGGTGGGAAGTATTTTCCTTTCTCTCCCCAGGCTTCGGTATACGTTCGTCGTCATCATCATCACAACCTTCTCCCTACGTGCTGAATGCATGAAGAAATTATGTTCATTTGAGAAACAGACAAAAAATACAGACAAACAAACAAACAGACAGAAACATATTCTTTGTGTGATGCTTCGCACTCTTCATAGCAGACAGCTGTCACTATCCTCCACAACAAACAGAGAATGATTGCAGAAAACTTCTAAATTGTGACCATTTAAAGGGAAAAACTATCGATGCAATAGATTTTCCTTATTCTGGGAAGAATACACAAAATGTCCACACAATTGGCCATTGTAAAACTTAATATATTCTATAATTATTATATTACATGTTAGTTTTTGACATATATTAGTACAGTTGTGCCTGAAAATTTCATTTCCAGAGACTGTTTCGTTATTTTTATTCCGGAATACGGTCGATCGGAGGTGTCATTAACAGTGCTTCCCGGCTTAAATCGGTGGCAATAATTAATGTTTACAATAATTTCTTTGTTGTAACTATTTTAAAATAGATGCTACATAGCTGTATTTTTCAATGGATGTTTTCAAATTTAAAATGGCCACGGCCGCACTTGGCGAGTTAACTGGGTTACTTTGTAATTTACCCGGTTAAAATTCGCAAAAAAATTTACTCCGTTAAAAGGCGTTTTTATGAAATAGCAGAGTTAACTTTTGTTACCGGGCGCATTGAACGTTGTGCCATTTGTCTTTAGCCTGTGTTCCTGTCTTGATCGAAGAAGAAGTGTTTACTTCGTCGCTTGATTGGTTCAGTTCCTCTTCAATTTTCTCCCATTTCTTTAAACTACCGCTCCCTTTTAGCACTTTTCTGTGCTCTTTACACAGATCTATTAAAATTTCTTCTTCGGTTGTTGTCCACGGCGTTCTCTTCTTCGACTTCGTCGTTTTACCTGAGCTCGGCTCGCTGGTTTCGGATTTGACGGCGATTGAGGACGCGGCGAATCGAATTCAGGCGTGTCAAACGAAGTTTGTGGATTTGCCGGATATGGAAACGAAAACTGGCCAGTGCAAGGGACGGGAACGAATACCCAGGAAAATAACCGCTTCTCCAAGAATTATGTTCCCAAGGATAATTTCCCGCCATCTTCAATCTCGTACGTGCTTCGGAGAAGTGCAAGGGGTTTCTCAAATTACCGCGTGGGCGGTGATGATTGACAGCTCGGAGAATTAACCTGGGAAAAACGACCCAGAAAGGTAGTTTAGAATTAACCTAACCCAGATAAAAAATCTACTTCTTTCCTGATTAATTTACATGAGAACCGCTAACCCGGTTAAAAAGTCGGTTAACACTCCAAATT
Organism: Dendrophyllia cribrosa; assembly: GCA_024195265.1. Classification (NCBI taxonomy): domain Eukaryota; kingdom Metazoa; phylum Cnidaria; class Anthozoa; order Scleractinia; family Dendrophylliidae; genus Dendrophyllia; species Dendrophyllia cribrosa. Next base: position 37,919,566 of record JAJLRJ010000009.1, read on the forward strand.
TGCGGCCTCATTAGGAATTTTGCTAACCCAGTTAACTTTAATTGATTAATTGGAATTAACCCGGTTAACTCGCCAAAAAAAAGAGTGCGGCCGCGGCCAATGTGTTCTAAATTGGTGTATAGCTCATTATTAAGTTCAAGATACAACTTTCTTTAATGTAAACCTTGTTAGGAGACGGCCAAAAACATAATTATACAATATATAATTGCAAAGCTGTCAGTTTGTAGCAGGTCCACTTTGGCACGAGTACAGTGATTCTTTAATCAACCGGATGAATTCAAATTTCCATAAATTTGGTAGTTTCACACTAGGGCTTCTGATGCAGGTGATAAGGAAGTTTAGTTAATTTGTCAAGAAAAGCGCTTAGCCATGGCTTTTGAATAGAAACCGTTTTAACTGCTTCCAAAATTAATACGATTTGGTATGATTCATGGACTTCCTTGTCAAAAGAGCTATTTTCAGAAAATCCGCTATATATTGGGTATGTACGTTTTGTATCTTGTCCGTATTAATTTTTCAAAATACTCTGATGCAGGTGATAAGGGAGTTTAGTAAATTTGTCGAAGAAAGCGCTTAGCCATGGCTTTTGAATAGAAACCGTTTCAGCTGGTGCTTCCAAAATTAATATTTGGTGTGATTCGTGGACTGCCTAGTCAAAAGAGCCATTTTCAGAAAATCCGCTATATATCGGGTATGTACGTTTAATTTGTATCTTGTCTGTATTAATTTTTCAAAATACTCTGATGCAGGTGATAAGGGAGTTTAGTTAATTTGTCGAAGAAAGCGCTTAGCCATGGCTTTTGAATAGAAACCGTTTCAGCTGGTACTTCCAAAATTAATATTTGGTGTGATTCGTGGACTGCCTAGTCAAAAATGCTATTTTCAGAAAATCCGCTATATATCGGGTATGTACGTTTTGTATCTTGTCTGTGTTAATTTTTCAAAATACTCTTCTCTTTATAAGCTTAAAAGAAGGTTTTGATAGCTGAATAGCTCATAACGTTTTCTGAAGAGAAGGGAGAAGTAAAGGAAGGCTTTTTTACTAACCTTTAAAAGCACTGCAGGCTTTTTAATATATTGTGCTTGGGTTTGCCCTAACTAGTTTCTGTTAATTAGTTCAAATTAAGCAATTTGAAACTGAACCAGTTTCAACAATCAGGGGCGTACCTGCGCTGTAGGCCAAGTAAGCACTGGCTTACAAGTTTTTTTTAAATTTAAATTTCGGCAAAACTCTTTATAGGCCCGAGGGTAATCGCACTGAGAAAATTTTAACAGGTTTTTTCAGGAGTGACAATTACAGTGGAACCATTCGAACCGGGACACCCTGAACATTTTTAACCAATCAGAACGTTATTTGAGAACAAAGGATAGCAACCTTTTTCGCCAACGGACCAATGACATCGACGAACGCGAACAATAGTTTTCAACAATATTTGAAAACGCGGCAACCGTCACGACTAGATGCGGACCTCTCAGAAAACATATCATTGTTTTGATTGGTTACTTTTCTGTACTTTCGATCCTAAATTTTGAAGCAAACATCAATACACGTAGATCTTTTCCAAACACTGAATTTTTTTTATACGCAGTGGCTATTCGTACGGCACCCGTACGCGGACTTCCATTTGCTATTCGTACGGGAGTCCAAAACTTTCGGCAATTTTCGATGTTATTCTTCACTTTTGTTGATCCACAATATTAAATGTTCTGGTAAGCGATGTTGATTTGGCTCAGACTAATTTGCCGAGTCTCTGTATACTACGCGAGCGACTCATTTCGTGACACTGAAATTTTTCTCTTCATAGAATACTCCCGTACGGCCGACTTCGATTTGCTATTCGTACGGAAGTCCAAAACTGTCGGCAATTTTCGATGTTATTCTTCACTTTTATTGATCCACAATATTAAATGTTCGTTTAGCTTTACGAAGCGCTTCTGGTAAGCGATGTTGATTTGGCTCAGACTAATTTGCCGAGTCTCTGTATACTATGCGAGCGACTCATTTCTTGACACTTAGAAATTTTTCGCGTCAAAGTATACTCCCGTACGGCCAAGTGCGATTTGCTATTCGTACGGGAGTCCAAAACTTTCGGCAATTTTCGATGTTATTCTTCACTTTAGTCGAAGCGCTTCGTAAAGCTAAACGAACATTTAATATTGTGGATCAACTAAAGTGAAGAATAACATCGAAAATTGCCGAAAGTTTTGGACTCCCGTACGAATAGCAAATGGAAGTCCGCGTACGGGTGCCGTACGAATAGCCACTGCGTATAAAAAAAATTCAGTGTTTGGAAAAGATCTACGTGTATTGATGTTTGCTTCAAAATTTAGGATCGAAAGTACAGAAAAGTAACCAATCAAAACAATGATATGTTTTCTGAGAGGTCCGCATCTAGTCGTGACGGTTGCCGCGTTTTCAAATATTGTTGAAAACTATTGTTCGCGTTCGTCGATGTCATTGGTCCGTTGGCGAAAAAGGTTGCTATCCTTTGTTCTCAAATAACGTTCTGATTGGTTAAAAATGTTCAGGGTGTCCCGGTTCGAATGGTTCCACTGTAAAGTCCGTCGCAAAAGTCAGCAAAGAGCTTAAGGGACAACTGGAGTACTTTTTGAATAGCCACTACATTTTTTTTTTCAGATACGATAAAAAAAATAAAATAAAATTTTACTTGTGTTCAAGTGTACCTTTCAAAAAAAATAGTTTAACAACTTTTTTGAAAGGTTAACACTTGAACACAAGTAAAATTTTATTTTATTTTTTTATCGTATCTGAATATTTGCTAGTGCAGACGACTGTGCCCGCAATTTCAAAAGCGCTGCGGGTTCAACAAAAAACCATGAAAACCCCATACAATGCCGATTCTCGCTAACAATGAAAATAGAACTGCTAACCCAGGGCAAAACAATAAGGAAAACAGGTCGGCTGTTTTTCGTAAAAAAAAACATTCGGTGACGTCATAAAGAAATGTGACCAGCCGAACAGGTGGCAGACGTTCTGGCGTCGCGTCGATTTCTCAATTTGACAAAGAGCAGCCATCTCTTTTGCTTAAATAGGAAAATGACGCCCCGAGAGAATCGCAAGAATGTTCGCACGATCGACAAATTCTTCAGCATAAAAGATACGCAGGTTATGACTTCTATATCTAATTCTGAAGGTCAGCCTTAAGAAAATAGCGAAGCGTTTCCACTGCCGGGCGATGCAGGTGATATTATGCAGACAGCTGATGGGCCATCAACAAGCACAGCAAGTTGTGTATTGAGCAAATATCTGCCAACTTATCCTGACATGCAAACGTTGTCGGAAAGCGAGTCAGAAAGATGAGATACGAGTCAAATGTTGCCAAGGAAAATGGCAAGACAGCTACAGATACACGTTTCCAACAAGCTGGCTAAGGCCAGGTCGAGGCAAAGAAAATTTAACCACACGTGGCTTGAGAGCTACAAATGGCTTCGGTATTCCGTTGCCACAGATAGCGTTTGCTGTGTGTACTGTGTCTTTTTCGAAAAAAAGGACAGCAAAGAGGAACAATGGGCTCGCATCATGGGTGTGTCAGACTGGGCAAATATTGGGAGGATTATCAGGCAGCATAATCAATCGTCATCTCATGTTGATGCCCTTGCGAAGGGTGACAATTACTTGCAAGTTGCCACTGGTAAACAGAAAGACATTGCAAGCCAGTTGTCAGCTGTAGTTCACGAGACTGTTGAAAGAAACCTCCATATTCTTAAAGCGATTATCGATCATCGATAATCGCGATATTTTGCTGACCACAAAACACACTGCAACTCACTTACAACACACTGATAGCCGAACAAAGTATACCTCACCGCGTATACAAAACGAGCTTATTATATACAGCTGTTTCGAGAAAGGTTGTCGGAAAAAAGCGTAAAAGTGCACGCAACAATCCTGAAAGGTATTGTGGGTAGTCGTCCACGCTATGTCCTAAAAACTCATTTATCTCAATGGCCCGCATCTAAGATCGTCCCTGTACGGACGAGGCATCCCGGGTTTGATGTATTCAGTATTTGACTTATAAAAATTCATTGATCATATCCCATATTATTTTTCGGGATTGTCGCGTGCACTTTTGCCCTTTTTCCGACATTCTTTCTCGAAACAACTGTATGTGCTGACCAAATCCGAAGCTCGCTGGCAGAGGACTGTAATCGCGCCTCTTTCTATGCATTTTTAGCTGACGAAGCCACGGACTGCGCGACAGTCGAAGAGATTTCTATTTGTGTTCGATTTGTTCAACGTAATGACGGAGACAACGCAGTAGAGGTACGTGATGAATTTCTTGGTTTTGTGCCAGCTGAAAGCACAACCGGACAGGACTTAGCTGACAAGTTCATGGACATACAAGAACAATACGGGATCATGATCGAAAAGATGTGAGCTCAGGGGTATGATGGGGCAGCTAATATGTCGGGTACACACCGAGGTGTCCAGGTGATAATCAAACAGCGCATAACACAAGCAGAATACGTTCACCGCTGGCACATTCCTTAACTTGGCCATTGGACACGCATGCCAGGAGCCTCTTGTGCGAAATATGCTGAATACGTTCTTTAGACATTATAATAAAGGTTTTGTTGTTGTTGTTGTTGTTGTTTGCATTTGACTACTCAGCCATTTTCTGATACTTTGCAGGAAAACGATGTCGTCAGAGAGGAGATGCAGAGAACAATCAAGCTACGAACATCGGCGAAACACGCTGGGCTAGTAGAGCGGACTCCTTGTACAACTTTCGCACGGCTTACAGCGTCGTAATATAGGCTCTTGAAAACCTTTCCTCCAATGGGGACGGCAAGGCCAGAGGATACTTATGCTCAAATGCTCAATCAGACAATTTGACTTTATAATTGGCCTTTGCGCAGCAAAGCATGTTCTCTCAAATACCGTGGCATTATCAAACATGCTACAGGGCAAACATGTAGACTTAATTGAAGCAGCCAATGAATCACTTGTGGTGGTTAAGGAGAGGAACGCAATGACGAGTTGGTTTGGGAAGAGCTTTTTGAAAGAGCAAAGGCAATGGCTGCTGAGTGGAACATCGAGCCGACAATGCCACGTTCAGCAACCAACCAACGACATCGAGTCAACGTCCCCTGCCACCACACCTAAAGAATACTGGAGAAGAGCACTTTACCTACCTTTGGTCGATCACTTGCTGGAAGAACTCAACAAACGGCTGCTGAAACACCACGACAGATTCCTTGGGCAACACCCCACAAAGATCCACCCGGCCTCAACCCAGATTCGACAGAGAAGATTTTCAACACATATGAACCGGACTTAACAGAGAGTTTTGTATTTGACGGTGAGATCGTGCGATGGAAAGCAAAGTGGGCGCACGTTGATCCAGAAGATAAACTTTGCAGCATACGCTTTGCTGCACTAATAAAGGCCCTGTCACACTATTGCGTATGAGAGAAACGTATGAGTTGCGTATGAAAATTCATAAAATAATTTTCATAGGCACAAAATGCCCAGCGTACTTGACCTATGAGTAACGTACCTCTAGCGTAACTCTCGCGTATTCAGTGTATGCCTAGCGTATGCTTAGCGTATAAACCATACGTCCGAATACGCACAAAATTTTTAAGCATGCTTAAAAATTTTTTTCTGCCTCGCCGTATGCCAGCGTATGCCACCGTATGCGACCGTATGCGATAACCTATACAACCTATGCCTAACGTACCCCTAGCGTATGTCAGCGTATACCAGCGTATGAGTGATATTTTTCATACGCTGGCATACGCCAGTACGATACGCAATAGTGTGACAGGGCCATAAAGAGCTGTATCCTAATGTTACGGCCATCCTCACCATGCTACTCTCAATGCCCGTCACGACAGCAACTCCTGAGCGTTCATTTAGTGCTATGCGGAGGGTCAAGACCTATATACGGTCTGCCATGGGAGCAGAGAGGCTGCCTGGTCTCACTCTCCTGCACACTTACAGAGATCGGAACATCGACACCGACAAAGTCGTCCAAGAGTTTCGTGCCAAGAAAGTGCGTCGATTGGCATTCGAATTTTGAACATTTACATCGTATAATTGAAATGTAACGTTGGCATTGACCTGCATGTTATCACTAATATCTTGTAATGTTAAAACGTTTGAAATTTTCCATCTCGTAACAATTTCATTCTACAGCACTAAACCGTACCCAATTCATTAAGTGTATAAAGCTGGCGTGCGGATTAAAACTTTAAAGTATTGTTAAATGTAGCACGAAGTTCAAAATTTGTGATCAGCTACAAAATGACAACGCGATGTCTTTCCGTATATTATGCTATGTTAACCTTTTCTTTTTTCAACTTGTGCCCCCTGGCTTACTGGTAAAAACTGACCAGGAACGCCCTTGCTATAACATATTGGATGCGGCCACACTTGGTGAGTTATCTGGGTTATTTGTTTTAGAAACCCGGTAAAATTCCAAAACAAATAACTCGGTGAAAAGTACCCTGCGAGCAGTGAATTCTTCTACGCCGAGCTTCGCCGGACAAAAACGTAACCACTGCGAGCATCCGTTAGCTTTTCCATCGAGCATGCGCAGCCACGTGACGCCACACATGATGCATTTGACGTCAGTCCCTGTTGTTTCGCGGGAAAAATATTTCCCTAAAACAAAAACTTACAATTATCTTCAAATGAAGGGCGAAAATTTTGATTACTTTGTCAAGTTTAATATATGTTAAACAACACTGTATTCAATAAAACGATTCTTTCTTTTGAGTTAGCGATAAGATAGGTTTTAAATCTGTTTCTGTTTGTTTGGATGGTTATTTACATCGAACTGTGCTATGCGCGCGCTAATCACGCCATTAAAAACTCGGCAAGTTAGCGTTATTTACTCATTTTTTCGACGTTTGTACTTTGAAAAACTTTAAAAGGATCTTCTATCGAATTTGTTTTGTTTCAACGAGCAATTTATGACGTGAATTAAAATCGGCGTTTTCGAAACGGATAATGGCTTCGGCAGCACTAAAGTAGTTAACCCGGTTATTTGCAATTAATTAATTAATTAAAATTAACTGGTTTAACAAAATTCCTGATGCGGCCGCATATTTTGCAAATAAATGATCAAATTATAGGTTTTGTGGAAACACGACGGTCTTCCTTTCTCTATTTGAAATTAAATGTCGTTCCTACGAATTCAACAGGAAGCCAAAAATTACTTTAATTGACTTTAAATTCTAATTTTCCATGAGGCTACATTGGCTTCAAGTTTTATTCTCTGTCGCATTTATGCGCGCTAAGCGCGCGCTCGAATTCGCGTTTTATTTGAATATTTTTGAATAGCGTACACACAACAAATTGTACGTGTGCACGAGCGTTTGTCTCGTAAAAGTAATACAAACACTGATGAAGGGGTTATCCCCGAAACGTCTGACTGTCTTTGTCAGTTCTTTTTCGGCATTCAGACTTAAATTTAAATTTCAATATTAGCCAAAAATTACCGCATATTAGCGAAGACGATTGACAGATCGGGAGAGTTAAATTGTACTAAACTACCTGGCAAGGTAGTTTCAAAAAATCTAACTCGATTAAAAAAATCTGTTGTTCTTTAATTAATTTCCACGGGAACTGCTAACACGATTTAAATTCGGGGAACGCCAAAAATACGCGGCCGCAAATTAAATGGAAATAACCCGGTTAACTACTCTTGTGATGCCGCAGGCATTGTTCTTCTGTTTTCCTCAATTAATTCTTGTTCAGTTCAAATAAAGCAATTTAAAAAGGAGCTCTTGCCAACGCACGGCAGGAGAAAAAGGGTTTTTGCGGTGCTAATAGATATAGATTGTGGTGTGCTCTACAAGATGATATAAATATTGTGGGGATCAGTGACGTCATTCAACTTTCATCTTGGTTTCAACTCAAAATTCAAAATTATCGAAAAAACGCGGAAATTGTTAATATTTTTTGCTAAATTGTCATGTATGTGGTGACTTAAACAAGAATTCAAAATGTGGGTTAAAATGAATGTCGAAAATTGGTGGGCATGGAAATGTTACAAGTCATATAGGAAATACTACTCGGAGTTTGAGTAGCCAATAGGAGTGCGCTAAATACACTTTAATTGGTATACAGTCGAACACCGCTTTACGAACATACTCTTAATACGAATACCCTGTTATTTCCCCCCTCCCCCCTCCGAAAACTTTGGCGAGACTGAGAACCAGTTTTCAGCACTAGGCTTTCTGAGATCGTTTGAATAACCAGAGTTTGTTGTGATAGTATAACCGATAAATTGAATTTTTAGTAAAATACAAGGTGGCGTCTATCTTGGAGGCCATTTTGGATGACCTCACGGACCCCCAGCAGCGCCGCAACCCATAATATTTACCATATCTTGTAGAGCACAAATTAGAGCACATCACAGGCTATCTATTAGAGGTAAAATATTTCCAAAATATTGCAACATCGCAAATACCCAACCGGGGGGGGGGGGGGGGGGGGGGGGGGAAGGGTGTTACCACGGTGGGAGTATAAGTTTGCGTGTACGTCCGAGATTTAATGGTTTCCAACAAATGCAACCACTAACCAATCATATTTTACATTGCTTACTCAAACAATCGCAGACATCTTAGCGTCAAACACTGGTGCTCAGTTTCCCCCAGTTTCTGGAGTGGCGAATTACAGACAGTTGTCTTGGTCGCCGCCGAACGCCCATACATTTTTTCTAAAATTCACTCAAGTTGACCATAGCAATATGAATGTTCTCAAATGCGCCAAGTCCGTCGGCTACACATGAACTATCAGTTTGGTTGAAAGAAAATTATGTTTATCTAGGCGTAGTTTAGTGTCTTAGTGGGTTCAGTAGATGCGGTAATTTACTATCTTTTTCCTCAAAAAAGAAATTACGTCATCCATGTGAACCCGCTTATTTTTCACGAATATGGACGACGGTTTCCGTAGTCTCTTCGGTGTCCGTGTTCGGGGATCGACTGTATACTAAACACTATTATATTTATCTTAATGACTAGATGAGACGAAGCTGGTAAGTTGGAAATGTAGTTGACTGAAGCTATGTCTGAATACACGGAATCTGGATCAGCTGAGATCGCCATTAGAACAGTACTTTCTTTTCTCGTCATTTCAAACATCGCCGGGAACTCTCTGGTTTGTATTATCATAATCAAGAATCAAGACATGAGGTATGCCAAGGGGAACCATTCTCGTCCCCAGAGCTCCACGTTTTTTTTTTTTAATTGCGTCTCGTGTAGCTCTGGTAACGGAAATAAATTTGAATTTTTTGATTGGCCGTTTAAAAATGAATGCAAAACAAGGTAAAAAATTTTACCCTTTTACGCACAAGGTTTTACTTCCGGTTGAATTTCAAATGTTGACTATGACGACTACATCAACAAAACCAACGTTTTAATTTCAACGCATTCAACGACCAATGTCACCCAGTTTTGTTTGGTTTAGCAGGTAAAGATACGGCTGCTAAATTTCAAAGTATAACGGGATCTGATTGTCGCTAAATATGAACGATTCGTTTCCGAATATAATTAGTATGTGTCTTGGAAGACGAAGCTATAAGCGGCCACGAATATTAAAGAAGTATGTTGCTTGCTACAGGGACGAGTAAAGAGAGGCAGAAATCCCGAAAAAAGCCCAAGTGTGAAATGAGATATTACCACTAGGTTACCCATTTTAAATAACAACAACACAACAACGCACTCTCGTATTAAGTAAGTTATATTTTCTTTATTAGGTAGTACTCTTTGCTACAACTTGAAATACAAATCTAGGGAAACGAAGGTCACTTGAAGCCCAATTAAAATAACATGAAACGAATGCAAAACAAAAATTCCTCGACATTTCTTACCACTGTTCGATGAAATAAGCCTAATCAATGACCACAGCGTGTCCATCAACAAACTCAGCTATCCCATCAACTGATTTGGTGGGATATGATAGCGTTAGGTGGCGAAACATGATAAATACACAGCTCCCAAGCGAAAGAAATCGGTTGACTTATCGAGGATTTTCTTAAACCAGTAGGCAAAATACAAAGACGATATTTCTTATTAATAACAGCAGCACGTAAAGCTTTTCTTCTTTCTTTTTCAGCGCGATGTTTTCCTGTAGTTGTACAGTCCTTTCGAACGCCATTTTCACACACACAACATTCACGTCTCCAGAGCTCAACCAAACGAAACGAGAGCTCTGGGGACGAGAATGCACACACGAAAGGTTTTATTATTTCCGGTTTCTGGTACTGAGCGAGCGCAATAGTACATTAATGCATTAGGCATGCGCTAACGGATGTCGTCGATTTTACGACATCCGGAAGGCTTTGGTCCCAGAACCTTCGTTTTTTTCGCTGACCAAACAAAACGAGGGCTCTGGGGACGAGAATGAAGGGGAACAGGAAAGCAATTTGCATGCGCATGCATGTATTCGCCTCAGCCATATTACACAACTTTTCGCTTGATAACCTTTAAATATTTCAATGAAGTTTAATTATAGAAAGAACCATTAAATATGAAATGAGTCTGGGCGGTAGCTACAAGGTAAACTACAAGGTAAACTTAGGTAGCTACAAGGTAAACTTATCCAAACTATGGTTGGATAAGTTTAATTATATAATAAAAACAGCTTTCTAAAGAAATGCTGATGTACTAGAGAAACAAATTTAAACAAAACATAGGAGAAACCAGTCATGATACAAATCTTCTGCGAACATAAATGTTTCACAATTTTTGTACTGAAATAGAAATTAGTTACAATGTACTCTTTTGCAGCAAATAAAGATATATTTTAAATCTTGGCTAACTATTTGTTCATTCCATGACATATTGGAGCTGGCTTTTTACCTTATAGACTGCAAGAGGCACATTGCATAATACCAATGTGTTAATGCCGTGCCACGTCATGTATCGAGCGCGTGACGAGAAAGAAATCTAAACACATCAAGGGCTGGGTTTTTATCTTAATTGTTATTATTTATTCCACAGGACGTCAATCAACTATCTTATTTTGAACCTAGCTGTTGCAGACGTGACTGTAGCCACGTTTTTTGCACTCCGGTTTATTGTTATCCACACTTTCACACACCCAGATGGGCTAGCTGGCACAGTACTTTGCAAATTGGTGACGGGTGCAAATATGGGATGGACTGGAGCTGCCGCCTCGATCGTCACATTGGTTGCCATAGCAACTGAACGCTACTATTTTGTTATTCATCCTCATGGAAACAAAGGAAAGCTGACTACGCGAAAACTGAAGGTTTGATCAAGAAAGGTTGCTTTTACCGAGTGAACTTTTCTGTTTATTTTTAATTTCCAGAAAAGTGCTGAACTTTTATGTTAAGTCATCCTTTAGGATAAGTAATTTAAAAATTACTAGATCACAGCCTCAGATATTCGATTCGTTATCATTACAGGTCATTATACCTTGCTCGTGGTTATTTGGAGTGATTATCGCTTTGCCAATGTTTCTGGTTAGGAACTTTGACAAGAAAGCGGATTACTGCGTTTTGATGTGGTCGGAGAAATGGATGGGAAAAGCTTACGGTTTGACTTGGTTTCTGTTGATGTCGTTTCTTCCGGTCTGTGTTATGGTTGCTCTGTACTCTCGGATCGTGTATACTTTGTGGTACAAAGATGCAGAGCCCAATGAAAGCAATAATGGACAACAGGTAAGAAACGACAACGAATCATCAAACGAGTTGTGATAACTCTATTGATGTATAGCACAAAAATGGGTAGGTACATGTTGGTATTGGTGTGACGATGACAACTTACTGGTTAGAACCCGGAGCTGTATCAATATAAACGAAAGCCTTCTTAGTCAAAGAGCCTCCTAAAACCTTGCCAAAACATAGCCTAATTGGCGAGACATTTGCTCAAATACATTGCTAAAATGAACTTGAAATGATCCTAGTCATACAGTGTAAACAGGGGCGTAGCTGCCTGTACTCGCGTACGCATGTGCGTACCTAAAAAAGTCTAAAAAAAGGAAGATTTGAGACTTGAGGGTGGGGGGAGGAGGTAGGGGGAGTGTTTCAAAATTGATTGTGCGTACCTCTGAAAAATTTCTGGCTACGCCCCTTGTAAACATACATATCACAGCTTATAGGTTGGTAATTAAATCTGGGTTAAATGTATAGCGAATACAATTTCAACAGTGCCATATGGCAGATATGGGACAAACGTGACAAATAACCCTATTCCTGTCACGAAATAAATATAATTTTAATCTGCCTAGCTTTCTTGACGTTGCACGGAGCTAAAATCTGTTAAATGTTTCCTAGTTTTTTTGACAGCCGATGACTAAAGGAGTGTTAATTTAAAACCGTTTTCGTTCGACCAGATATTTTCCTTTGTCCCCATTTTCTTCGACGTTTTTTACGCAGCACAAGCACAACAAGCACAGGTTCTTTTCCAGCGCCGATTAATATAAATTAACATAAATTAACATAAATTAACATACATTTCTTCGCCCAAAAATTACGAATTTTCCACTAACATGATCAGTAGATTCTAAGATTTTTTAATCCAATCGTATATCTTTAAAAATACGAAATCTGAAATGGTTAAGTCGCTAACAAACAATGATCGCGCCTTCTTACCTATTACGTCATTTTCATTGTCTGTACTCTTATCGCAATAGCTGTAAGCCAATCAGCGGGCGAGTGTTCTTACAGGATATATATTTTTGGAGAATTTTTGAAATGGCTCTCATACAAAAAATATATTAAATAATGCAAAGCTTTAGAAGTAACTCTCATACAAGAAATATTAAATATTAACGATTTTTACAAGACAAAAACATTATTATTAATAGTTATTTGTATAAATAATTATTAATAAGAGCGTGCCAAGTAAGACTTCTTCTGATTGGATTACTAACTTTAATTGCAGGCAGTGATAAAGATGCGAAAGCGAGTGACCTTAATGGTCATTATTGTCAGTGGCATCTTTGCAGTGAGTTGTCTGACTGACTCTTGTAACTACCTCATATCCGAATATTCCCCCTCGTACTCATTTCTATCACAGAGTGCAACTGCCATACTGATCGTGTTTAATTCCGCTATCAACCCAATTGTGTATGCTTTGGTGAACCAGCGATTCAGAGAGAAGACCAAGAAAATGATGTGCTGCATCTGTTGCCTAGCAACTAGCAAGGTGCATCCCACCAGAGAAGTTGAGAAGATGGAAGTTGTCAATGAAACCACCTAGCAGACCCAGGAAACAGGAGAGTGTTTCAAGGAGTGATATCTGGCTTGACCAGTCATATCCCTTGACAGTTCTTTAATGTAGTAGCTACTTTAACAAAAGACGATTCTGTGTAGACTTAGAATTGTTATAAATTAGAACAAAAAGCTGAATACAGCCCGAACTCGTGGCGTCTTTGTTAAACCCAGTGCATTATTTAGTGTTTAAGTGCTTTTACGGAGAAACATAAAATTATATCTGAAAAGTAAGACTACATTTAGCAGCCGAAATTTGAAACCACGATCGCTAACTGAAATGCAAAGTTATATAAAACACAAAACTTGCCGGAACAAAAATCCCACAGCAATAAGCGGCGAACACAATATCAAACGGTCCTTATGACAGATGCGATCGAAGGTTATGAACAACAAAAAATAACTCTTCACAATTAAAAATGATGAAGACATTTAGAAATAAGCTACATTGTAACTATTTCTTAGTCATAGCTAAACCGTACAATCGACGGGACAATTGACAATACCGATGCACAATACCGATGTACAATTTTGCGAATAAAATTTCCTATTGAGAGCATAAGTTTAGATTAGTTTATCTCGTAATGATTTGTTATTGGATGTATTCGTGATTTAAATCATTAGAGAGCAGATGAATTTTGAAATGGTAGCTATCATTTTTAATGTTGTTTATTTTGATAATGGCGTGTGTGTTCCAATGAGTGTAGATGTGATGACAAAATCTAAACCTAAGTAATTGATTTAATTAAATGAAAAGCTATGACCTGTCGTTATGTCGTGTTATCATTTACTTTACTCGTTACACTGATCATGCCAAAAAATGAGAACGTGCACTTTTTCCAATACCTCATTAAATGATTTTACAGGTTCACTATGGTAAAGAACTATTTTAGAATGATCAGAAAATAATGCTAGAAATACTTATTATCACATAGCTTTTTAATAAACTGACCAAACGTCACTCCAATCTAAGTACAAACATTTGGGAGCACATTCCTGTCTATACTTGGGGTTCCTGTGCAAGCTTGAAAGATCTTTGTTGAGTGTTTGAAATCTTGGATTCCATACAAAAAGAATGTATTTTAAATAAGAAAAGCGATTTGTTTTCTTATTGACAGACTTCTTTATTTCTATTTAATAGTCAAAATTATGCGATTTCTGTACCTCTTTTGTTTATAAAGTCTTTTGTTATCACGTTGGTCAGAGTCAAAAGTCATTCGTAATTTTATCCATGAGAATATGTGAAACGTCGAGCTACATTCCAAAAGGCCATAATATCGACAAAAGATGGGTTTTCTGTTCTTTTGGCAGCCACACTAGGGTTCTATTCTTTAGTATGTTTTTGTTATCACCTAGAAAAAAATTTAGACCGACAGAAAAAGCGAGAATGAACCGGATATTAAAAAATTTGTACGTAAGGTCTGGTTTTGAAATAATTTTAATGGCAACTAGGGTTACATGTATGTTCACTATTTCTTATGGAGGTACAATAACAAGGAGAAAAATCACTTTGCATGGAGTTAATTAAACTCCACCATAGAAGTTGTTTGAACCATTTGAAAAACAGTGCCTAGATTTGGGTGGCACCCCCCCCCCCCCCCCCCCCCCCCCCCCCCCCCTCCCCCACCCTCTTAACGCGGGGGTACACCCGAATTTAAGTGAAATTTGAAAAGGTTTAAAGTAGGGATAGAAGAAAGAAAATGATTTTTGGAACACCAACAGACAGTCGATACCCACGTAAGAGCACCCCAGGTTGCTAGTGGACTAACTTGGTATCCGTCTATTAATTATTAACTACAAATTCTAATTTTAAAACTTCACTAAATCTTCAACATTTCTTATTTCTCTAAATTTTACCAATCCTTTGAGAAAAACTATTTCCTCCCAAACATACCCAAAAATCACCCAAAAATTTACAAAACACCCCATAACATAGGTTTATGTTTTAAGCATAGAGGTTTTGGATTGCTTGAAACGTGAACGAGATATTTCCATTAAAGCCATGTCAAGTGGCGGAAAAGTGGCGTTTAGGTTAACTCCCGCCTTAAGGTTTTTCTCCCATATTTTCAAGACAATTTAGGATTAGCACATGCCAGTTTCAGTAGCTGTTCGTTTATCCATGAGGCACATTTTGGTAAAGTTTGGCGACAACCAGTTGCTATGGTAACGAGATATGACGTGATAATGCGTGTTTCTTTACTTTTTTTCAGTGAAAACAACATATAAAATGCTACCAAAAGCATCAAAATGTTTAATTGTATGTTATTTTGCAACTCTAGCAAACAATATTTGCAATTTCCGCATTTTTCCAAAAATTTTGAATTTTTAGTAAAATCCAAGATGGCGGCCATCTTGGCGGCCATTTTGGATGACGTCACGGACCCCAGCAGCGCAACAACCCATAATATTTACCTTACCTTGTAGAGCACATTGCGGGCTATCTATTAGATGTAAAATTTTTCCGAAATATTGCAACATCGCAAAAAATCAAGGGAACACTCCCCCCACCGCCCACAGACCCCCCCCCCCCCCCCGCCTTGTACCACGGTGGGGGTATGAAGTTTGCGTGCACGTCCGAGGGTTAACACACATCCCGCAAACTAAATTAACACTGTCCTTTCAGTGAAGGTTTGGGAGAGGTACTGCATGTATATTCTGTTACGTCTTCTCCGCAGACAAATTGAGGCAACTCTGGACAATAAAGTTTGGACAGTTTAATGTTCACAAACGATCCTGGTAAACCTTTTCCGCCGTGGACGCGAAAATAGATTTATTAAGAATGATAGAGCCGTAGCCAGTATGAGGCAAACCGAGGCACTTGCCTCAGTCATTTTTTCTTCTTTTTTTTCTCTTTTTTTTTCCGGGGAAAGTAAGACGTTTTTTTTTCTTGAAGGAGAAAGTAAGACACTACCAGCAAATAACCATGGATATTGCCTCAGTTTGTTAATTCCTGGCTACGGCCCTTAAGCAAAGCGTTGTGAAATTCGGCCTTATAATCTCAGGTTATATCTGTAGGACGTTTAAATCAACTTCGAATGTTTGCGTTGTTTGCTTTTGTCAGACATTTAAAAAGCCGACTTTTTTCACGATTTTTTGTAAACGCGAAATAGATTTATTGAGAGACACACAGCGCTGCTAGATTCGGCCTTATAATCGCAGGTTATATCTGTTAGGGCGTTTAAATCAGTTTCGAATGTTTGCGTTGTTGGCTTTTGTCAGACATTTAAAATGCCGATTTTTTTACGATGAAGTGTGCCGGGAAAACAGGAAGCGCGAGGTGGCGTGGGATCCGTCCCACAACTCCACGCGCACCGAGCTAGAACAAAGAGCGACGCCTGAGCACGAGGCAGACATGGAACGTCTCAAAAAATGAATAATGGGAATGTACTTACAACTAAGTTAACAATGATGCCGAAGTAAATGTACAATGTGATATTACACACATTTGTTCGCAAAAACATCTGTTTTTGACTCAACTACTGGCTCACCTGATTACCAAACAAATTCAAGCTCCACGCTCCAGCCCCCACCCAAACCGTTCAGTAAACATTAGATAGACCCTGGGTGTCGGCTTTACGTCGCTGTAAGCCATTAATGTACCGCATATTGTTCTATTAAAACATAACTTTTAAAATTAAGTGCATGTACATACCATTGAAATCAAATAGCTCACCATTCTCGTTTCCCACACTGAGTGAAATCACATGTACGTACTGCAAGGGTTTAAAAGTTTGTCGCATCAATGACCATCGTTTGGACGACCTTCCTTTTGAAACACAGCTTCAATAGGGCACTCACCGCGATAACCCCGATTCCAACTGACATGTTCTTATCCCGCCAAAATTTACACCAGAGCAAGTCAAATCCGCTAACGCTACTAAGGCTGCGATGTAAGCTAACTAAAGGACTGGTAAAAAAACGTATAGGGGGTGGGGTTAGGCCGGAGCAGAGAGGTGGTGGGTCATCAGTTTTTGAGCCCTTCCAGAGGGCTGGGTTGTGTAATTTTCAACAAACCATGGAGGGTGGGTCATCCTGTTTTATTGTAGACTGAATACGTAATACGGCTACCGTTATCAAAAAAAAACTTATTTTCAGAAATCAAAGTCTTGATACTACTTTAATAGTTGACTAAAAAATCAAAACGAAGCAACTTACGATTACGGATCTACAATAATTATTGTTTTCGCATATTATACACTAACCTTCTTTGTGTCTTTAACTAAAAGTAACCTAATTTAAAATTATGAATGGTTTTAACATGTTTCACTGCTGCAACACCTGTCTGTAGATTCCATTTTGCAATCGCAACATAATGCTAAAATGTACATTTAGCATTGTGTCATTTTTAACAGCAAAGTGGGTTGCAAGCAAAGTGGGTTGAATGATTGTTACAAAAGGTAACAGGCCTAGCACGAATCCTGCTCGTCGCTTTAGAATAGATAGAGTTGCCCCAAGTATGTACATGGCTGACAGACTTTTCCTTTTAGATAAAAATTAAGATGTAACAGGCCTGTTGTTCTTAATGCTGTCGATTCTTTGATCTTAGGAAAACGTCTCTATGGCTGTGATACTGACAGGAGGAGTTTACGATTTCCACACCCTTGTCTCACGCTTTCTTACATCATTCTATCTATTCGGAAATTCAAGACATTAACGGCATTTTCACCCGATGGTTCAAAAGCGTTATTATATACAGTTTTTTAGTTTACCCCATTTCAAGTTTAAAAATGAAAATTTGATTGAAAATGACGTGATAAGAATCAACTAAATAACGACGAAATGACGTCGTCCTTCGGCTTCATTCGTGATCACACACACTAACTCCTGGTCACTCGTTGACACTAATAGTAACAACAAAAGAGAAATTCAACTCAAGAAACCACGTACCTTAACGTAAATGCCCAATTGCAACATGCAAAACAATATATGCGGACATAATATGACAGCAATGCACGATGCGAAGGACTTACAGGAGATAGCCCAATGGGCACTTTGATCTCACTTTGATGCCAATATGACTTAAGGTTACTGTAAACCTGTATTGGTCCCATTTTGCATAATTTTATTTTTTTTAATTTCTGTAAAGATATAACATTAATCTAGAAAATATTGAAAGAAGTTTTGCAAAATCATTAAAAGAACTCGAGATATTCTTCAAAGGAAAAGCGCGATTTTCGAAAAAAAGTACGAGAAGCCATTAAGAAAATCCGAAAATCTCAGATGAATGGAACTGCCATCTCGAAATTCGTAGGATCCTTCGCGGTTTCGAAATTTCTAGGGAACCTATACCTATTTATTTATATTCTATTTAACAGAAAACGATCGTTGGGTGCCCCTGTTGAATAATCGGCGGTTAATCGAATTCACATACACTTCTGTGTGACGATGTTCTTCAGGGGGTTTCATTTCATTTCATTGGTTGGCGGCACGACCACGGTGAGAGCCGCTAAAATGAGGTGTGAAAACAGTGAAAATCTTTCGAGGCCAAAAACTCGAGGTTTGTTTTTGCGAGAATGGCCTCTGTTCAAATGAATTAATAGGGTATGTAGATTTGTCAGATTTTCACGAAACTTGGCCAGTATGTTTGCTGGATATTAATGCACCAAAGTGTGTGGGGCTTTTACGAAATTCCAAATACTCTTCTCGTGGCGCCCCAAAGAGTGATGCGCAAAGAACAATTTTCTATTGTCCAACTTCAAAGTGGATTTACTCGGGAACCAATGAAAATATCGAAAAAGCCCCACACACTTTGTTAGGCCATTAACTCTCGAGTGACGCGGACCAGTTTGTTTTGATTTTCGAACTAACACGGAGACTGGTAATTCAGTGAAGCAAACACCGTCGGTTTTGCGTTTATGGTTAGCGCACGCTTAACTTAAGCAAAAACAGGAAAAATAATTGCTATTTTCGGAATCTACAATTTATTAGCTTTACAGTGATATATAGTTTTCTGGGATTTCGTTAAAAATATCGCGAGTACGAAAGATTTTCGGGAAGGCACCCTCGAAGGTTTACAGTAACCTTAAAAAGAAGCTGATTATAAACATACAAATCTCCAAGATTGTTTAACGTGTTTCTTTCACATCGATAGCCGCACAAATTTTACTCAAATTAACATTTATAGACTAAATATCACAACACTGAATAATTTCACAAGCTAATATGAATCGGCTTTCCAAATAGCCCGAGGCTCACCGCGTGTGGCCTACAATTAAATGATCGGTTAATAGTTATCGGTATTATTAATATTTTGAGATCGTTCCTTCTAGTAACTTCTAGTATACTTTATAATAATAATAATAATAATAATAATAATAATAATAATAATAATGTGGGCCACAAAGGAAACACGTCTTAGCTGTCGTGTTTTCAGCACTGAGGTGCAAACTTTCACTAGAAAACACCCCACACAAAAAGAGTTATTTCTGCTACTCGATATGTTACTTTTATTAAGGACCTGTTCGCTTTTGTTTTCTGTACCGATGACTGCACCACTAACAAATACCCACGATTCGAGAGCAACAAAGAAATAATTTTGCCCTTCTTTTCATCAAAAACTAATTTATATAAAGCTTCAAAACATGAGAATCATGACACTTTTTTCACGCACCAAAAAAAAGATGTTTAGCCCTGATCAGTATGTCTTTTAAAGACCCGGTTGTGGTTCATTTGTCCATGAGGATGTACACAGAGTTGTATTGTGTTACAAAGGATAACATTTCCTTGCGCGCTTTTATTTCTTAGTGCAATGGTTAATTATTTCCGTTTTACATCTTAGCCATGAAAATATTGGCAAAAGAAATTGCCATTTTTGTCCCCGGCCATTACGGTGCCGTGAGTCTGAAAGTAGTCTTTCCACTAAAAGCAGACTGATTATGATAATTACCGGGGATTCTTCTTTTAGGAAATACGGGCACAAAAAGAGTTATTTCTGCTACTCGATGTTACTTTCATTTCTGACCTGTTTGCTTTCCTTTTCTGTATCGATGAGTGCACCAGTAACAAATAACCACGATTTGAGAGCAACAAAGAAATAACTTTGCCCTTCTTTTTATCAACAACTAATTGATAGAAACTTGAAAACATGATCACAATCATGACAATTTTTTGCGCCAAAAAAAAGATGGTATTTCGCTGCGCCAATTTTCCCGTTTAGTGTCATTGGTTTTTATTTATTTGTGTGCAATATTTAGCCATGCACAGCTGCACAGTTCAGCATGGGGCTCTGCCATCTACTGACAACATAAGATACTTACAATACTGAGTCAATACTGCGTCTTTGATAAAGATTTTTCAGAAAAATATCATTCGAAATCTAATTTTTAAGACCTTTTAACATATACATCCAATCCACTCTGCTTAGTGCTACGTACATGCTAGTCCTATGTCTTTTCCATAATAATAATAATAATAACAACAAATATTTATACAGGGTAGCCACTTCAGTTATACCACTGTTATCAGTGTGGGCCCTGTAAAATAAAACTAAAATAAGATAAAATATCCCCGACAGTTACCCTGAGTTAAATATTTTGTAATGAGTCACGTCGCAGTATCGATGTGTGTGATGGAAACTTGGACTGAGAAGGGTTTTATGGAAAATATCCCTGTTGACAATGTTCCAAGACAACTTTAAAACGTTCTATACAGTGAAAATTACCATAAATTATATTTATCGGAGCGGCTGTTTTATTTCGCTGCTTTCTTGACAAGATTTGCTCAGTTGTGACTCGGAAATATATTTCGCAGTATGTTCATGACAGCATGTCGAATGTGTTTCATCTTCCAGCTGTAGATAAGGGGATTGAGAGATGAATTAACATGCAGCAGCGTTGCAGTGTAAGGAAAAATATGCCGTGCCAAGGTAATTTGTACAGTTTGTAGTCCAATCGCAAGATGAAGACTAATATGTGGTATATAGCATGCCAAAAACACGAAATATACGTAGAATGTAGCAACTGCAGATTTTCTCAGCCCCGCAGCCATTACTTCACCATCATTCTGTGCTACTTGTTGTACGTGCAGGGCTTGAATTTGATTTGTGTGGCGTCGTACAGTTAAATAAATTTTGATATAAAAAAATGTTGTGGAGATAACACAAACAGCTACGACAGTTGTAAAAATAAGAAAACTAACATTAAGTGGTACCCACATATGAAGTATCGATATAAATGCACTGAACACCCAAACTGAGATCACTGCTGCAACAACACGCTTGTAAGTCACAAGTTCCTGGTATCTGAGATGAAGATGAATAGCCAAGAATCTGTCTGCACTCAGAGCCGTGACACCTAAGTGCGAAGCAAAAACAAGAAACTTTCCCGCGATGTTCAACGCGTTCCGCAAGAAATTATGACTTTCAATGCTCTCATTGTTTTGTTCTCTCCTCATGACAAGAGATGCAATAAACAATGGCTGTACCAATAAACCAACGCCGAGATCAGAAACTGCCTGACTCAGGAGCAGTGTTTTAAGAGGCTGTGGTAACGACAAAGTTTTTCTTAACGCGTGAATTATTACAATATTCAACATGATGGCAGTACAAGATAACAAGGAGTTGAAGACGCAATTAGCGATGAGCGACGAATAGATACTGGCTTCTGTCATTGCATAGAATTTTTAAAGAAGTCTACAGGTTTCTTTGAGAAACGTTATCAGCTGATAATTTGTCGAGACAGTTTTTTAATCGATGCAAGGCTCTCTAAACCCTATTTCACCTGGCACGATTAATTGAGGAGACAAATAACAACAAGACAGCAACTAAAGGTAAAGACCTGCTGCATAAAGGACCTGTTAGGACAGGTGAAAATGACAATGATTGTTTTACTAACGGTTTAACTGCTATATTACCATGGTAACTGTGAACTATGGTGCAATGGAGCTGTTATGGGAAGTGCAATTTCCCGTGTTTGTAATTTCATGGTTCACATAAGTTGTTAATTATGCCTGGTGCTGTTTTACGGAACAGCCAAACCTCGCATAAAATCTTTATAATTATGAACCGTATTTGTTGTTTATTTTATTATAGCTTGTCAAGCTTTTCGGGACGAAGGACAATACAGTGTTCAGATACCACGCAGCTCTTTTAATACAACCTCTTCTTTCATTGGACCAAAATATATCACGCAGCTCTATTGTTTTTAGGGCTAGGGTCCATTGTTGTGTTGGTTGTTCTATTGTTTTCTCAGCAAATCAGGAAAGACCTTGTAAAAGCTGCGTACTGCAACGCAGTGTTTGGCAAGAAGACGACATTGCCGCTAATGTGTTTTGTCTGTCCTTATAGTTTTAAAAACTACCTCGCGAAGCGAGCGAGCACACAGTTTCAAATTCACACAGTTTCAAATACAGAAAATCTTAATGGTTTACAAGTCGTTTAAATGGTCTTATTCCTGAATACCTGTCCTCTAAATTTGTTAAACGAAATGAAATGCGCTATTCCCTGAGGGACTCTGATAACAAACTAGTCGTCCCGTTCCCACGAACTAATTACATAAAAACAGCTTTAGTTATAGCGGAGCAGTTCTCTGGAACAGCCTACCCTGTCATATAAGAGAAATGGAATCTCCAGGTCAATTTAAACGATCAGCTTATCTGAATTTTTAATGTAAACTACACACGGCATTCATGAAAAACAGGTTTATTTAGATTAGTTGTAGTTAGCTTTGTAATTTGTTTAGGCTAGTTAGGTTAGCTAGGTTAGGTTTCCTGATGATTTTACCGTGTTTAAATAAAGATTTACAGTTACAGTTACAGTTACAGCGATGCCACGCCTGATGCGAACACTTTTCATACTAAACAAGAGGCTCCAAGCAGCCTATACTCATGCGCATGCGTAAGAAAGTTTTATGATATATTTTAAACATGATAAGAAGATGTCCGACATGGAGAAGAGTTACTCCTTTCATTCAGTCATCGTTCCTGCAAACCACGTTGTTTACTATTGAATGTTTTGTAAATGAAGGCTGTACCACAATGAAGCCAGTGATTCTTCTAAGTCTTATATATACCTAACGTGAAATGTAAGTAGGGTTGTATGAGACGTTGTCGTGACACTTCAGTAACGCTGTTATACCGGAAGTGGGAGTATCCGGAAGTCACTAAACAGGAAGTGTAAATGTCAAAGCAATGAACCGGGAGTGCACAATTTAAAATATGCGTGCATGTAAAATCGTGACACCAAAAAAAAAACAAATAAAATAAGAAAAACGGAGGCCATTTTATAACACATGCCGCTACGCGCATGAGTAATGAGTGAAACATGTTTCATTCATGATCAGACCAAACACATTTCGCCCTAGTGTGATCGAACACAGCATAAGTGTTTCGTCCGTAGCCCAAAATTCTAGCATTAGAGTGCCTACTGTTATCTCTACGACATGGCGCCAAAATCGGGGACGGAGACTGCGACCGTGTTGACCATCAAACCCATGTGAAGGACGTGTTGGGCTATTTTTAGCACAAATTGCACCGCCCTTGACGCAATGAGAGCGCGTGCACATATTACCTTATATTAGACAGATTTAGCAAAGACAACGCGACGTGAAATGAGGACGCGACGGCGCGCGGAATAGTCTGGACCCGACTTCCGGTGCTCACGTCAACGTTGTCGAGTCAAGGTCGCGTCCCGTTCACGACGGCATTTATGGTATTTTCGCGTCGCGAAGAGAACGGCAAAGATTTGGTGGATTTTTAAAAGTGAAAAAGGTAAGATAATTTCTCTTAATGATTGAAATATTATTTTTCAATGTGTTTTCTATGACTTTCTTTGAAAGCTGCCAAAAGACAGCGCAAAAAGTTGCAACATTCCGGCGACGTTTTGAAGCAGCTCAAAAAGGTGCAATGTCGGTGTTTGAGTGGGTTTTCATTTTTCTAGCACCTCGATTAGCGTTTTAATTTTTATTGTTGGTTTTCTATCGCCTTTTTGACATTTTTTTTTTATCAGAATTGAACTAGCATACAGTTGTATTATAGCATGTTTTGGGAAATTCAGGAAAATCATTAAGTTATTTGTGGAAAATCCACCTGTGGTGGATTGTTTGTTTATTTAAGTTTTTGATTTTTTTTTGTTTTGGCGTAAAACAGGCACGCTCAATGCGACATCTTATTCCTTTTTTCGCTTTTATTCTACAGGACGTTCGTCATGGAGACAGCTAGCGAGTCCAAGAAAAAGTATGTATAAAACCTATTTGTATCATCGTTTCTTTTCTGTCCGAGCGATTGAAGATAAAAAGTTTTAGAACTCTGTGTTGAACGCATACATACATACACACATATAACTTTATTTAAACTCGGTAAAATCATTCAGTATATAAAAAGCGACAATCAGCGAATTCAATTCAATTCAGCGATCGATAAGATAATAAAATAAATCTCTTACTCGTGGAGGCGACTGGGCGAGAACCGCCAAAGTTCTTCTTGTCTAATCAAAGAAGAATTACTTCCTTACTAATATTTTAGTGGTTTGAAATTAACTCAAGGTTTTTTCTTTAAAATAAATCGGCGAAGACAAAAACAAATATAAACAAAAACAGAAATTTGCACTAAATAATAAGGTTTATCCAAAACAAATGAAATAAACAGCAAACGGACCAGAGAGGGATCAGTTCTTGTCCCACAACTTAAGCTTATCTCGATTCGCTTTTCCTTACAAAGTTTTTGTTGACAATGGAAAGTTTTTTTAATAATTCCGATCAAATAATGTGTTGTAAAGATTACGTTTTAGAAATATATTTTTTTCCAGTTGTTCGCTAATATTTTGCCAGTCAGATTCTGAGTATTAAATTTTGAAAAGAGCTTAGCTTGCTTAATCAACATACTATCAAGAGATTAGTTAAAAAATATTATTTTACAGTTTAAAAGTGGTATGAACTGATGAGAGTATTGTATAAATGATCAAAAATCGTGGAAAACTAATTTTTTGTTTTCGTTATCTGAAAAAGTGTAATAAATCATGATAAATTATTAACATTTGGTATTTTCATTCTATTATAGGTCAGTGATGGTGTGGACTGACCATAAAGATTTTGTAATGTTAAAGGAAGTGGCTGGAGAAGGAGTTTTTACTAGTAAACCCGGAAGCAGGGAAAGAGGCAGTTCATGGCAGGGTGTGGCAAACAGATTGAACAGTTTGCCACACTTCTCTGTCAATGCCAGAGCAGTAAGGGATCGGTTCAATAACATAAGCAAAAAATTAAAAGCGAAATTGACAAAGGAAACAGAAGAAAGCGGAGGAGGTGACATGGATGAACCCACCGAAACTGAAAAATTACTGGAGGAATTAATGGAATTAAATGAGGAGTCCGAAAAGAAATCAGAAGAAAGAAATGAAGCCAAAAGAGCGACAGCTGAAAAGGAAAAAGAACAGGCATTGGAGATGAGGAAGAGGGCAATGGAGAGCATGGGTGAGTCAAAGAAGAGGAGCGAAGATAAAGAGGGGGAAGCAATGAAAACAGAGATAAGAAGGAGAAGATCAGGAGGTGACACCCTGGAATGGTTGAGAGACAGAGCAGTGACAGATGCCGAACTAAAAGAGCGGGAGCTGGATGAGAAAAAGAAAGAACGGGAGGCTGAGAGAGCTCAACAAGAACAACTGAGACAAGAGATGGAAGTCATGCGGCAACAACAGGGGGAGCAAGTGACTATGTTTCAACAGCAGATGATGCAACTTATACATCAACAACAGCAACAGCACCAGCAACAACAACAGCAACAACAACAACAATTTGCATTGATGCAACAACAAGTAATGGCAGTCATGCAACAACAACAACAACAATCCCAAGCTTTATTTAACCTGTTACAGAAAAAAGAGTAACAAATTATTCGTATGTGTTTTATTGTTCCCCAGAATTTATTCAAATTTGATGTTAATTTTGATTGAACTAAGTGGTCTGTTCAATGCAAATTAATTAGCACTTCATAGCATATTTTAATGTACTTTGATAAAACTGATGATTTAATTTATTTGTATTATCTTCAGTGAGAATTATTTTATTAGCAAATTTAAGAGAATTGCAATCATTTAAGCTGTTTTACATGAATACATTGATAAATTTAATTCAAAACAATTATGTTGTTACTGTTAATTTCCAGTAGCCATGCACCTCTTTGGAACCTCAAATTTCATTGGACCTGGTAATGCACATGTATTGTTTTCAGGGCTAGGGTCCATTGTTCTGTTGATTGTTCTATTGTTTCCTCAGCCAATCCTGTGAGACTTTCCAGGACATGCATACAGCCTCTTAATTTCCATGAGAAATCACCAATTAAAATATCAGAACAATATTTGTCCCTAAGCAGCAGAGTGGGGTTAGGTTACTAATTCTTGGCCTCACAAAGAGGGGAGGGGTGACCCCTTAGCTGTCCAAACGATGTCTGTGATTGGCAAATGATACAATAATTATTGATATATCACTTGAACAATACCCTTATCACTAATCCCTATCCCAGCAGGATGAATCTATTGTTTTCTTAGTGAATCACAGACATTGTTTGGACAATTAGTGCTGGACTACCCAGGGGGGGGGGGGGGGGGGGGGGGGGGGGGGGGGGCTAATTACATTTTCTTAGTAGAGGTTCTGTGTTGACCATGTATGTAAAGGAAATTACTACCGGTTGTGTTTACATTCACTATCAACACAACTTGTATACAGTAGAATCCCGCTAACTCAAACTAAGTTCAAATTGCCTTGAATTTGGCCCTATTTTTCAGTCATTTTTACTCGAATAACTCGAACTCGGATAACTCAAATTCTCGCTAACTCATACTATGTTTAGTTTCCCTTGGCCCAAATTTACCCTGATAACTTGAACTTTGTTGTTATGACATCTCAAAATACAGTATTAAGAAAATAAGTTGCTTGTTACCTGATTGTAAGTTCGGACTGATCACGTCCCCATGGCAGTGAAAATAGGAAAACGAACATGGTTACTTCTTTAATGTTGTAGAATTTAGTGGGACTGTAGTAATACACTGTGAACTTCATTTATTTTGCAAAAACATGTACCCAAATGTTAGTTAGTCAGAGTTCATGTTCGCGGGGTTCTACTGTATATATACATGATTATATAATTTTGGTCATACATGTATAACGCGCACTCTGATAATTTGGTTGGGAAGCCATTTTGCATGAAGCTATTTGCATAGCACGGTCGCTGCAAAAATTTTATAAAACAAATAGAAAATGGCTTGATGTAAACATTTGAGGGAGTTCATATAAACTTTCAAATTCTCCCAAACTCCCTCTCCTGTTTGCATCAGGCTATGTAAACATGAGTCAAACAGGAGTCAATGAATCAAACCCTTACAAATTACCATGAAAAATAATCATTTAAAGATGGAGGTGCAATTCCAAACATGTCAGAGACTTGGTTGCCATATAAACATGTATGAGCATTTTGTAGTAAGGCACAGACAAAATAAACTTTTCCAACAGCACTTAGATTAATTTTCATCTGCTTTTTAAAGTCAATAAATTGGAAATAGTTGCTGATGCTTCCAAACAGCAACTCCACAGACACTCTCACTTCACTCATTGATTTGTTATATAGTTCCATTTGGGGAGTTAAGTGGTTGCCTTTGTAGGGTGCCTGCAGGTGTATCCCCAATGGGTAGGCAGGATCCCCATACAAGCAAAGTGGCTCCCCGTTGTAAAAACCCACACGCCTTAACTCTTGAAGCAGACCAGACTGTTGTAGCATGACACTATCATGCCTTTTCCCCTCATATGGCCCACTGAGATTTGCAATCAGTCCATTGGGGGTTACCACACTTTGGAATTTTATTGCATGGACCCTCTTGTGCCCATTGTACATGACTCTTTGATTCAATTTTGGGCGAGCTATACCTCTCACTGTGCCATCAATGAATCCGAAGCAATTCTTCAGGGGAGCACCATGCTGTTCAATGGCTCCTGTATATCTGTGCAGGTTCCCAGGCTGGAGAGAAGGATTCCTGTCCCAGTTTTCAAGTCGGTGTCGATGGTTGGTATAAATTAAATCCAGGACATTGTTAAAAATTAAACACATTTCGGTGGGATTTCTCCCGAAGCGGGGGACCATATCCGTATAACGACATGGATAGGCCAGCCTTTTTAGAAGAATGCACATAGCTTCCATTCCATCGCACACCGACCTCTGTGAACAGATGATATCCTGTGGGATTTGCAAATTATCGAAAAGCAACTGCAAATCGTCTTTTGCAAATCGCAATTCAGTGCGGCATTCAGCATCTTCCCAATTGTCGATGTCAAAGCGCCCAAACTTAGAATGGGGAAAAACTGGCTTGGATTTGTTAGCATCATAAAGAACAGCGAATTCAACATCATCAATGATTTTCTGATAGTGGGCAATCAGCAAAGCGTCGCGGACAGTGGCAAGACTTGCCATTGCTGAATTTGCTTATTTCGTGACAGGCGAAATTTCAGCTTACGCAAAATTTTCATGCATCATCCTTTTGGCGAAAGCAAAAAACATGACGACACAAATACGTCAGCTACGTTTAATGAAAGTAAAATGAAATCTCATTACAGTACAAAGTATTCTTTACAATGCATCAATGACATACTTTGACTTACCAAGCGGTCAACGTTCTACAACAGCTTCATTGAAAGTCGATCGAGCACAACATCTCCGGGAATGTGCATTGACTGTTGTCTTTCGTGCGAAATTAATAACATATTTCTTTTATGTTTCCCTCTTCCATTTATCTATCAACAGCCTAAAAAGACACGTAATGAAGACAGTGGATTGTTCTGGAGAAAATGACATTCTTCGAGAACATAATCGACGTCGCTGTCTTCTTGTCTTCAACTTGCTAAATCCCTTTTGCCCGCAACGCGACGGCGTTCTCGACCCAGTCTTAATCTGTCATTCCTTGTGCGCGCGCCGTCCTCATCTCACGTCGCGTTGTCTTTGCTAAATCTGTCTATTGAAAATAGAAGTCTGTTCGGGCTTGTTGGTTGCAAATGGAGTTTTCGTGTCTATCTACTGGACCGCCCTCAGCAGAATAGACATGGGCATCAAATGAATTATAATCAACTATTTTGACAGAAAGTGCAGCTTACATGTATATCGAAAAAGTCACCTGAAGACTTTCCTGTCAGAAAAAAACTTAAGCTTTCCGAAAACAATGAAAACTGACTTAGTTATTTCTTTCAAGCCAAAAATGCTCTAAAATACTTGTAGTCGAAGTGGTGTGGCAGTCCCTGAACAGCCTGGTTTCAGATCACTTTTTTCCAAGCAGATTTAATATCAAATTTTTTCAACGCGGCTTTCACAAACCGGCGCAATTCCGCTAAAATCCACTGGAACACACACACTTCATGATATTATTACTCGCTAGCGTTTATTCATTTTGATATATCACTGGCAGTAACTTATCACTTATGCCAATCAGAACGTTGCTTGCCAAGTTCGATCGTTGAGTTCGTTTAACCGCCTTCTTGGAAATCGCGGTGAGAGTACAAAACTACCTACACTGTCTTTACTCTCCCCAATCCCCTGAGCAGTTAAGTGTCTCCCCAGTTTTATCACGCCGTGATTTCTAAGATGATGGCTTAACGAACTCAACAATTTAACTCGGCGAACACAGGTAAAATCAAGGATAAAACGCATCAAGACATCGACCGGCAAGGGAAATAATTTTTCCAATTAATGGATCTTAGCAAATGAAACAAACTGATCGATTGATTAATTGATTGATCACTCCCCAAATGCCACACCCCATAACAAAAGCAATTACGCGAAGTAATGCACTCTTTTACATTCACCAGAATGATTATTAACAGCATTACTGAGATTTTCGAAACTCGGTTTTGTTTTTCACGGCCACAAACATCATAGCGGACGTCTCAGGAGACAACGATGCTTTACGCAGTCAGTTCTGTTATTAGGGGTCCAATGTTTGTCCAATTCTCTATTTTCGAATTACCCATAATACACTTTGTTTGCCCCCCATATTTTGCATAAACTAGTTTAAAAATGCTCTTGGGAATATGCAGTCCCCCAAGAGCATTTAAAACAATAGTTTATGCAAAATTTGGGGGCAAACAAAGTGTATTATGGGCAATTCGAAAATAGAGAATGTTTGTCGCCATAATTATTATTCACAGCATTGTCTCATTGTAAAACGTAAACATTAGCTAGGGATTGAGTCTTTAGAGTTCGCGTGTTATTGAATGGCGCAGTTAATACAATCGGGAAGCCTCCTAGCACAAACTTTTACAAATACAAAATAGTCAAAGTAAGTTGGGTTTTTTTATTCTTTATTACAAACGTCACGGATCACAAAAATAGTGACCCATCTAATTTGCTATCTTGACAGGTATACATTATTGCAGTTATCAACCAAGCAGTCGATATAATTCACATATTTGACCAGTGGAAAGCCAAGTTTTCCAATAAGCTTATATTTACAAACAAAATATTGAAATAAATAACCATAAAAATAAGATCTTTGGTATAAACAAAATTCAATAATAACTAGTATAGTACATTATTTACAAGCCTGTTTGCTCATTTAATTGTACAGTAAATTGGTTCTCTAGTAAAAAATATATAGAATATCTTACATTATAAAAATAGCATTTTGCAAAATTAAAGTACAATTTCTTGTTTCATAACGAGCAGATGTTGCATTGATAGCATTTCTACTGCTGAACACAAGCCCCTCAAACGCTCTCCCTTCCGCTTCATGATTTCTCTGGGAAGGTGAAAGGGGACTCGGCTTGTGGAAACATTTTGACCCATTGTGACCCGTTTCTATAATCCTGCGTAGTAACTTCAAGCGATGATTTTCGCACCAGTTTGTTTCTTGTAATATCCTGATGGTAGTTTGAAATTATATCTTTTTAAGGACTTTCAGAATTTCGTTTTCAAAATTCTTACAAAGCGTCATTCGATGTTGCTCATTGATCTTACAATTTTTTTTCCCAGACGTTTTCTCTTGCCTTTTACATTTGTGAAAAACACTTTAAATTTGGTTGTATCAACTTAGTTTATAAGGTAAATTGGCCACCATAAGGAGATTCAAAAGCTGCCATTTCAAGGGCTAACCCTCTATCAAGTGAAGAAGGGAAGACAGGTAAACAACATCGAACAATTGTTCTCGAGGCACTGTAACAGAAAGCGGAACTAGAGAAAATAGCTTATTTTACTTGAATTCCTCTCTCAAAAGACAGCGGTTTTGGCAACAGCGACAGCCAGAAGTGAGAAGCTTATTGCAGCGTGCTGTACTCAGCCGTGCAAAAATGAGACTTCGGATACGCTGTCAAGGTGACAAACCTGTCCGGCCTGCTGAACGCTGATTGTGACGACCTCAACCACAGGGGAGAAGCACTACAGCGTGTTCTACTCAACAACGACTGAGACTTGTGACGCATTCCCAGACGCGGACTCCGCCATGGTGACGAACCTGTCCGGCCTGTTGAACGTCGATTGTTGGAGCAGCGTATCCTGCCTAATTGCCACGACGTCGACCACAGGGAAGAAGCACTACAGCGTGTTCTACTCAACAACGAATGAGAATTGTGACGCGTTCCCAGACGCGGATTCCGCCATGGTGGAGGATCTCCTGAGTGCTGGTAATGGTGGCAGTGTACCCTGCCTTACAGTCATCCACATGGGATCAGCTGATGCACGGCTTGTCTTGTGCACCATACGTGAAGTCACTGGCATGTTCTTTGGAAGTTCGTATTCTTTGGTGTCCTGCAACACAAATTAAACCTTTACGCTCAAGAGTGCCAAAATTCACTTTGTAAAATATTGAAAAACAAATGGTACCGTGCAAAAGTACTGCTGAAGATGTTTCATTTGAATGGTCACCCCACAGGATTTCGTTGACAGACTCAAAAGTTAGAACTACATTATATGTCTCGATGATAGCTTCTGGGAGTGAAAGAGTTAATGCGCTTTACATGAATTGGTACTTGTAAAATGAATGAGAAGGATAATCTTCCTGGATTGTCTTGCTATTTTCGAACAGTACATTTCCAAAGTGAGCTAGTTTTTTACCGGTATATGAAGCGCTTGGAAAGGAGAGCATGTGTTTCCCAATCCTCCTCCACATGTTAACTTCCGGTCCACGTTGCCCACGTGATCCCTTCGTGACTGCCTCGTCTCCATGCGGCGTGTGAAGTCTTTGTTGTAATGATCACCAAGAATAGACTAGCGACAAATTGGAGAATAACATCATGTAAGATAACCCAAAATAATACAAGCAAAAGCCAAATGTAATTCAACCGAACCCATTAAAGGGGAAGTATCACGGGAATTTCGGTAGGGTCGCAGCTCTTAGAAGCCTCTATTTTCATTGGCCTTATAAAACACAGCTGCTATTGTTTTTAGGGTTAGGGTCCATTGTTGTGTTGTTTGTCCTATTGTTATCTCTAAGGGTGGCAAGCCAATGGTGTGAGATCTTCTAAGAGCTGCGACATCACCCGGGAATTTTGATGTTTTTTGGTCAAAGCCATTTTACAATACCTTTACTTATTTACAAAATAATACTAAAACACCAAGACAGTGAAATAAACCAATTCTTGAAAGAGAGACAGATTATGGTCTGTTCTAGCCCATTTGGAGACGAAAATGTGGTAACTTGAAAAAGACTAAGCTGATTTTTTTCAAGTTGTATTTCATTGAGATCCGGTCCGCCTATGACCAGAGGCAATAATCGACAGTTTTGATATATATTGTGATAATTTATCACACCACTGGAGTTTTATTTTTCGGTTTCTGATCATACAATAACATTTTTTGCTTTTTTAAATGACACCAAATCCCCGTGATACTTCCCCTTTAACTCCCAAGAGTGCCAAAATCCAAATTTCATTTTGTAAAATATTGAAAAACAAATGGTACCATGCAAAAGTACTGCTTAATAGCTTTCATTTGAGTGGTCACACCATAGCATTTCGTTGACATACTCAAAGATTAGAACTACATTACGTGTTTCCATAACTGACTCTGGGCGTGAAAGGGTTAAATTTACGCTTTTATACGCTGTCAATTATGGAGGGACACTTCAGAAACAATGGAAGCGATTAATCAATGACTTCAAAATCCATATACCACGCAGCTAAGTTACAACTTTTAATTTCATTGGACCTGGGTATCACGCAGCTCTATTGTTTTCAGGGCTAGGGTTCATTGTTGTGTGGTTTGTTCTATTGTTTTCTCAGCAAATCAGAGAAGACCTTGTAAGAGCTGCATACTGCCCTCAAAATCTCATGTTCGTTGTTTCGATAGGCTCGATTCAACCGCTCTCTTGAGTTTTGCGCGCTCGTTTTCCTTTGCAAGGCTGGTGATTTAACTTAGGGTTACAAATAGGTGGACTTAGGTCCATTTTGTCTGCTTCAACTTTTTTCTACATGGTTCCGTTAGTTTTTTATTGACACCACACCTATCAATAAAACGTAACTGCTGGTTTGAGTTTTAAACTTGAGTGTTAAAATCTACAAGGCAAAAACCATTTCCTTACCCACGATTGAGGATTTTTGGATGATCTCTCCAGCACCAAACTTGTCATAGACCGGTAGTAATCACTCTTCCTCCAGGAGTACGGATCCTCTTCGCTTCCATCTTCATCCACCCTTCCTACTTCAATTGTAGGAAGAAAACTGTGCTCGCGGGGAGTTGTTGGTGTGCTAGAGAAATTAAAGGGATGAAAAATATAAAGGAATGCATCATTTAGAATTGTAAAATTTGGCGCGCGGTCACGTCGGTGTCCAATTACAGCTGTCCAATGACAACTTGTAATTGAATGCTGTTATTGGACACTTAAGTTGCGCGCGCGTCAGTCAGGTTCCCCTAAATGGGTCAGAACGATAGAAAATACTCTTGAGTACAAAAAAGTCCATGTAGACTTTTTAATATCGAATTTTGTTATTGCTGCGATTAATTAGTTATTGAACTTCGTGTCGCACAATTCACGGGTTCAATTCATGGATTCAATTCACGTGTTCAATTCACAATTCACGTCTTCGTAATTTCAAATCATCCTCGCGCTACGCGCTCGGCCGATTTGAATTACTCGTCCGATTACTCCTGAATTGTACTCCACTCTGTCCAATTGCTATTACCACCACTCTTCGCCGACAATGAGGTGAATAATTGTTTTAGTACATACTAAACCAGTGGATAGCAAGTCCAAAATAGTTACTTTAGTTCTAACAAATGGGAAAAAAAAAACTCGCGCGCGAATTCCAGAACAATGCCTGGAGGTGAATAAAATATTGTTGGTAGTGCAAGAGTTAAGGTAACAAAGCCAAATAGCAAATGAAAGATCAGATAATGTAGGCTTACCTTTTACTTAACAGAGGCGGATCAAAAGTTGGTGTACTGGTGCTTAGGTGCGTGGGACTTGCAGGGGGAGGGGTGGGTGGTTTAGAGCTTACATTGCTCAAATTACTGTGAAGGCGAGGACTTTTCGTCCGTCTGTCACTTTCTCTGTCTTCATCCCATGTTTTTCTAAACGAAAGAGAGGACGTTAAATACAATACTTGCTAGACCTACAGTTGGTTCCGACCGAATTTTACTTGTTTGGGTGTAACTAAACTCTGTATAAGGCGAATAAACGGGTTAGTATCTAAAGAAACTGTGATGCTGCGTCGGTGGGGAGTGAAACATGACAATCTGGTTTTATCACCTGAGTTGATAAGGTAAATTGGCCACTTTAAAGGGAAGAGTCTAGATTCCATAGCTCAGAAGGAGGGCGGACACCTTATTGAGACTTATATAACGGAGTAACTGGTTAGCTTTCAGTTGAGGTTGGGGTTAGCAGTTTGTACACCTTATTCATAAATGGCGACCGATTCATGATTCTTTTATATCTATGTTAATTTGCCTCACTAGCCTCATTTTAGCGTGTAAATTCTTTTGAATTTTGCACATGCTAACGAGGCTTGTGAGGCTAATTAAAATAAATACAAAAGAATAATAAATCCGCCGCCATTTATGAATAAGGTGTATATAGTTAAATTTAGGCCTTAGCATTCCGAGAAACAGGTGGCACTGTGGTACGGTAGGCTATGTAAGTCTACGCCTAGCTGAGGTCACAGGTTCAATCCTGAGTGGGGATTTTAGATTTCTTTTTTACATTTAAAAATTTATTGAAAATAAAATTCTAACTGTCGACATTACGTTATATAATTCTCAATAAGTGTCCGACCTCCTTCTGAGCTATAGAAGGTAGACTCTACCACTTTAAAGGGATTCAAAAGCTGATGTTTCGAGCCCTCGTCCGTCACTCTGACGAAGGGATAGACAAATTCGGGGTCTTACTTCGTGTACCGCACAGATGACGTAAAACAATAGGAAACATTGTTTTCGGTCATTGTTTTTGGGTAAAAGAATTTTGCTGAAGCATTGTTTCCTTTTGTTTTACGTCATTTGTTTCCTCTACACGAAGTAAGAGTCCAAATTCGGCTAACGCATTGTTGTACCCAATTCAAACCTTCTGGGAATAAGATTCTTTGTTCACAATATTTCCATATAATTTCCATGTCAATGCTTCATTGATATGGAAATATGACGAACAAAGAGTTCTAATCCCAAAAGGTTTGAATTGGGTACAACAATGCGTTAGCCGAATTTGTCTATAGCGAGCGAAACCTTCTGGGAATAAGATTCTTTGTTCAAAATATTTCCATATAATTTCCATGTCAATGCTTCATTGATAGAATCGCTTCCTCTCTAACGCGGATAGGTAGAGCTGGTACCGAAGGTGTCCGGTTGAGAGACAGTTGAGTGTATATTTAAGGTAAACCTGAAATAATTTGTTATGGAGATTTAGATTTCTAAAGTCGTTTCCTCTTCTCTTCCTCAACCCACCGCATTCTAAGCGATCTTTTCAGCAAAGAAATTTCCGTAAAGCCCGGGTAAAAAAGGTAACGAGAATTGTGGACAGTTGCGTGTGATGGTTTTTACTCTCGCTCTTATGGAAACGAGAGTTGCAGATGAAACAAGAGCAAAAGAAGACTTCAAAGGCAATTCTGGTTCACTCTCATGGACTCTTACTTTTTTATTTTCACCAATCAAAAATAAAACAAACATTAGGACACCAAAAATATGTTGTTGTTTTTTTCTCACGAAGCAGCACTCGTGTTGAAAAGCCGGCTGGCTCAAGTAATTATCAGAGATCTCAATCAATAGACTAGCCCAACCAGTAGTAGCCTGATTCTCATTTAAAGCGTGGGAAGGAGGGAGTTAATGAGGGTTTAACACGCGTTATACTCAAGCATGACTGAAATATAAAGCCCGGGTCATACAAGAGCCTGAGCTGACGGAAGTCCAAGCACTTTAAGAGCGTTTTAGAGTCGATGATGGTGCATGGTAGACTGATTCTCAGACGATCCAAGGTCGCTTGTACTCACTCCCTTCTCTCCCCGCTTGATGTCCTTTATTTGGGGGCTTGTTCATGACGTCATCTGACCATTGAATATTTCCACCAATCAGCTCAATCCCATTCTTGAAATTCCTGATGGAGAAAAACCTGTCTAACAACCGCTCTGATTGGTGGAAATGTTCAACGGTCAGATGACGTCAAGAACAAGCCCTCAAACAAGAGACGGGGAGATGAGGGAGCTAGAGCGAGAGACGTGGGACCGTCTGAGAATCAGGCTAAACCAGTAGCGGCATGTTTCTCTTACCCTGCAAACCTGTAAGAGCTAGGATCGTCAATGTTCCACAGCCGTTTCTGCAGGATAAAAAAATTAAAATTTCAGAGTGAAGACGTTGATGCATGTATACGCGAGTTTACACTGGTTGATGCAATCAATAAGCTGTTAAAGCCGTTTAACCATTTAACTCCCAAGAGTGCCAAAAATCAAAATTTAAGAAAAATCCTAAATTTCATTTTGTAAACTATTGAAAAACAAATGGTGCCACGCTAATGAACTGCCGAAGAGGTTTTAATTGAATGGACACACCATGGAATTTCGTCCACAGACTCAAAAGTTAGAACTACATTGCCTGTTTCCATAATTGACTCTGGGAGTGAAAGGGTTGAATGCAAACTCATGCCGAAGCATAGGCTACTGACAAAGAGCATGCGTTCAAAATTATACGCGTACGACAGCGCTGAATAACGTACTGCGCATGTTCGTTACGTCACTCCTTTTCTTGTGGTGGAAAATTAATTGGGAATGAGTCAGTTCATAAAATCCCATTTTAGCCAAAATTTCACCCGTTTACCCATGAAAACAAAATTCCTTCCAACTGAAATTAGATACAATATTGCAGTGGCTGTCCAAAACACATAGACTTCCCTTAACCACGCAACACGGTGCTTAAGGCGGAAGTTAACCTAAACGCCATTTTTCCGCCACTTGACACGGCTTTATTGGAAATATCTCGTTCACGTTTCAAGCAATCCAAAAACTCTATGCTTATGTCATGGGTCTATGTTATGAGGTGTTTTGTAAATTTTTGGATGATTTTAGGGTGTGTTTGGGAGGAAATAGTTTTTCTCAAAGGATTTGAAAATAAGAAACATTGAAGATTTAGTGAAGTTTTCAAAATTATAATTCGTAGTTAATAATTAATAGACGGACACCAAGTTAGCCCACTAGCAACCTGGGGTGCCCTTGCGTGAGTATCAACTGTTTGTCGGTGTTCCAAAAATCATTTTCGTTCTTCTATCCAATCTTTAAATCTCTTAAAATTTCATTCAAATTTAAGTTGAGTCCCGCCTTAACCAACGGGTTTGTTTATGGTACGGAAAAACCCCATAAATGCCGGCCATTTTAAAGCCAAACCCGCGATATAAAAGGCGGCTGGACTGTCCAACTCATGCAAATTAGCAAAATCTATTGTTCTTGCTCATTTGCATTAGATTCGGCGTAGGGCTTTGCCCTTTTATACCGCAGGTTCGCCTTTAAGCAACCCTCCATAGTCGGCGCCGGATCCCGCGCGGTCGCCGCGTCTCGCACCGCTGACCGTTTAGTGCGGTCTAAGCGTACTACTCGACTGACCGCTGAACAAGTGAAATGCGGGCTCTAGGTAAAGCACGCGGATAATCAATGTCATACCAAAAATGACACTCAACTAACCTGACCAAACATTCCGATATACTGCCCATCCAGGGTCCAGAGCCTCGCAGTGCAGTCCTTAGAAGCAGACAACAATAAAGCACCTTCATCACGTGATAAGTATTCGACACTGACCACGGAGTCCTGGTGCGCATGCCAGCTAGCGAGCTGTGGAGGTTTGCCCTCTGGGTTCTCATCTGGATTCACTGCACGCTGTGTTGTTGACCAAACCTAAACAAAACATGGGGAAAAAATAACCTTTTGACTTTTTATAGTGGCAACCTCAAATTGAAAAAAAAAAAAGTTTCCAACCCGTTTTGTAAAATTTGAAAAAGTATCAGCACGTTAATTAAGTACTGCTCAATAGCTTTCATTTTAACGGTCAAACTTTAGGAATTAATCCACAGACCCAAACGTTAACACTACTTATTACAGCATTATAATCAACACCACTGGAAAGTACTGCTCAATAGCTTTCATTTGAATGTTAGCAATTTAGTATTTCATCCACACACTCAAAGGCAAGCACCTTGTTAATGTACGGCATGACAAACAGCACCACAGGAAAGTACTGCTCGGTAGCTTTCGAAGAACGAGGTATGAAACAATAGGTACTATTGTTATTCAATATGATCCAAATAAGTTGCGGGTTATTCTACAGTTTAGCCCACAGTACTAAGAGACCAATAGTCTTGCTAACCTTGTCACCCTGGAAGTAAGGTTACATGTAATTTATCCCAAGTAACTCTTCCACTCCCCTAGCGTTTTTGTCAGGTTTTTCTAATCGCTGTTGTCTATTCATGTCTCTTGATGAAGAGAGACCATGTGGAGAAAAATGCCAGTCTTTCCTAAACTGAAAAACTATAATAACGGCAAAACCACAGCGACAAATCGATGAGGTGTAAAATGGGGGTGGCAGGCCTGCACGACTCTTACAGAACCTAATGTTTTTAATGCCATTTGCTCCTTTTACATGTTTTGAACGGGTATAGCACATTTAGTTTGGTTATTTTATTTCACTTCTGTCTCAATCTCTTCTCCTTGCCGTAAGGATCAGTTTGCCGATTTCCCTATTGCCTAAACGATACGATGACAGCAACCAGCGCTTCTGACAGCCAGGTCCCACTATCAAAAAAGCCCAGTATATTTTTTTAACTTACTTGAGCAATAATAGTCTCCGCTCTTGAGATGCAGTATGAACTAATGTCCCACACAGTTATGTACCCGCTAGAATCTCCAGTAATCAACATCTCGTTACTAGGGTCTGTTGCTAGGGCCAAAACAGTGCTCTCTTCATCAACAGCGGCGGTGAATCTCCCTGGAAACAACAAACCGCAATATTATGGTTACAAAGGTCAAGATAGTTCCAGAAATACAAATTCCTGTAGCTGACTCTGATGCTAATTAGCTTGAGAAAATTTCGAACCTCTCGAACTTTTCTCGGCAATTTTTTTTCAGCCGCTGTACCGTCTTTCTAACAAAAATTCGCGCATGTCTAGTAGCGGATTAACACTGACCACAAGACTGGTCTTAGTCTAAACAAGAATGAAACATGATTCATTATGAAAAGTGTTCACGTCAGACGGTGAGCATAATTGAAACTACCTCACGAGGTAGTTTCGATCTAAGCCAGACAAAACACGTTAGCACAAATGTCGTTTCCTTGTTAAACACCGCATCACCCTTCGTTCCCGAAGGGCTTGACGAGTGAAATTAAACCACAAAATCATGCAACAGCAAGTTCAAGCTCTGGTTTGTTTCGTTTAAGGTGTCATTATAAAGATTTTATGCGAGCTTATGGCTGTTCCGTTAAACAGTATAAATTATAGAACCACGCATAAAACGTGTTTTGAAATTAACAACTAATGTGAACAATGAAATTATTAACATGTTTAATGCGAAACATGTTTTACTGAAACATGTTTACTCTAAACATGTTTACTCTAAACATGTTTCGGTGCTGATGCGAACACGGCATACGAGATTCACAGTATCTCAGCTACATACCCATGGGTCTGTTCGGGCCGTACAAACACCAAAACTCCAGCTTTCCCGCCTCTGACGACACAAGAATAGCGCTCTCTTGTGTCTTCCACTGAGCCCTTGATGTAAGAAACAATAATTTGTCTACCGGGGAACCAGCGTTATTGTGACTATAAAAGGAAACACACTGAGGTAAGAATACAGTAAGGAAATTGACAATCATTTTAATATCACATGCAAATGAAAGCAACGTTAATTAGCGGTAGTGGAAAATATCTTACTGGCTTTTCTTGCTTTGGATGAGTCCGAGCTTTTTAATCTTGGCTTTCCTGTGGGAAAAATAACCGCAAAACACTCAACGCATGGAACAGAAAGATATCACTGGGGGGTGGACCTCGGAGTTACTGGGAAACATACGCAACGGCTCCAACCCAAGCTAGCCTGCGAACAAGCTCTTGCGCTCAGGGGTTGGGGGGGGGGGGGGGGGGGGGGGGGGGGGGGGAGGGGGGAAGGGGGAAAGAGCAAGAACTTCCGCCCTCCCCCATCCCTATCCCCCTGCTCCCGAGCTTGCTCGCAGGCTTAACTCAAGCTTTCAAACGCAACAAATAAACCCGAAAATACAACGACAAATGTTAACAAAACTGAGTGTGAAGAACGTCCGTTGCAAATGCACAACCGACCCTCGATTTAACATCACAAAAAATAAACTATTGACTGGCAGTAATCAAAGATCAGTGAAGTGCGATCGATACTTATGTCATTCGCCCCTGAAAAATCCTCGGAGGGCGGGGGGGGGGGGGGGGGGGGAGTCAACTGGTGTCTATACATGCATAGCCCAAAATTGTCAAATCAGTCACTGGCGTGAGAGGAGAATGCGTTAAATAGGATGCGTCTCCGTCGTCGAACGCAATATTGGGGATCAGATTGGTTGTGCATATCTACTGGAAGGGTAGAGGTGTGGAGGGCCCCGTGGTTTTTTTAATCCACCTCTGCGAAAGAAACGGTAAAAAGTAAATTGAAGTAGGAAATGGGTCATAAAATGAGTGTCAACTTACAATAAACTACCCGAGCCTCTTTTCAGCCTACGAATCATCTTTTCTCGGTCTAAACTCCAGAGAATGATATCTCCGTCAAAACTGGCCGTAGCAAGGTAGTTTGGGGGGCAGAAGGCAGCAGTCAAAATATCATCCTGTGAATAAAACACGAAATACATAATAAGAAAACTAAGAAAAGACTGCGTTCTCTCCAAACGGGAGAACGTAATTAGTTTTCTAACTCTTCATGAGGAACTGTGCAATAATTATCAGGAGGGGGGGGGGGGGGGGGGGGGGGGGGGGGGTTGGAAAATGGGCTTCAAGTAGGAAAATATTTGGTAATACAGAAACCCATAAGTGGGTTGAAACGTGCAACTGTCTCTTGTACGCTTCAAAACAAGCTTCCGAGTATTCAATTTGCTAAGAAGTTGTTACAGCCATATTTGGAAAATAAAGATTAAAATATTAACCAATCAATTCGCTAGAACAACTTGCTTCCAATCTCGAGGGACCGAGGGGTTTCCAAATATGGTACTAAGCAAAAAATGAATATTCGGAAGCTGTGAATACGCGTTACACGTTTCAACCCACTTATGGGTTTCTGGTCTCTATATTATAGAAATGGAGAAGAATAGATAATCGTATTGCAACAGATTGAAATTGCAGTTCAGCCACAGAACAGATCATCAAGCCTTCAGTGAGAACTATAAACAGACTTGAAATAAAATTTCAAACACTCATTAATAATTCATAAGCATATTAGCCTATCACACGACGTAAATCCATCACGTGGTAATCCATGGTAATTCTGAAAAGCCTGGTGGCGGATTTGATTTCAGTCCCAGGGGAGTGCGGGGCTGATTGTTTTTTACCACATTGTATTCTTTATATAAAAAAAAGTTACTCTCATTAGTATTCTTTATATAAAGAATACTAACAAGGGTAAAAGACAATAGGTTTCTTTTCCTTATTAGTATTCTTTATAGAGCGTTTTCACTTGACGTCATATCCGCCATATTGGTGTTCCCGTACAAAAGAATTTTAATTAACTTCTTTTGTTAGGAACACCAACATGGCTGCCATGGCCTTTGTCATTTGAGTCCCACGGGACTGAAGGTCACGTGAGTGAAAACGCTCTATATAAAGAATACTAATGTTGGTAGTAATTATTCAGGATTCTTAGTACAACAAATCGTGACTTTAATATTTTCGTTCAGTACTGTTTTACGATATGTAGCCTTTTGCCATTCTATATGGAATCTTCTTCAACAAAATTAGCAACCAACAGTTTAGCAAGTAAGACGTTATTTGAATGACACCAGCGCCCACGTGTAAATTGGTAGGAAAGCGAGTAGTTCAGAAATGCAAGCTGCTAATTTCTACTCGTTCGCTGCCACTGAATAAAAATTGTTAGACATTTTATCCACCGTACCTGTCAACTTTGGTATAGCATTTTTCATGGATTATTTTTTTCCTCAGAACTTTAAAATCCCAAAACTTTCGACAGTTGCCGGGAAGCCATGGTCACCTCGTCGAAGCCAGTGTGGCACATGTACTGTATGCTAATCAGTCTACTTGTTTTTCTCGTATGCTAATATCCTCTTTGCACAAAAAGCACATTTGTTTGATCCCCGTAGGGACACGCTTTTAGCGGTTCGTGTTTGAAGCTGTTCAAAACACTCACAGCACGTGTTTTATCAAGTCTAAAAATTCTCGCGCTTCGCGCTCGAATTTTTAAACTTGATAAAACACTGCTGTTCGTGTTTTAAACATTACGTTAAACCCCCCCTTCCCCCTCCTCTTGAGTGACCTATTTTACTTTGAGCCACCCCTATCCTTGCTTTGATTTTACTTTATGCCCCCCCCCCCCCCCCCCCTTCCCTCCCCTCTCCTGATAATTATTGCACAGTCCCTGACGTACAACTTTTCTTTATAAATCCAACCCTCGTCGCTGAGCAAGTATCAAATGGCCAATGCTGATGAGCTCAATAGTAGCCTGCGGACAGGCTTCCAGTCGGACGGCGGGGTCATACGAAGAAGAGAAGCCTGCACGCATCCTTCAACATCGCGGCTGCCGCCCACAAGAACCCGCGGATTCCTTAGTTTGTCAACTGTCAAATTTTAACCGTTCGCAAGCTTAGCCTGCTTAGCCTTCTGTCGTTAACATACTGAGTAAGTTAACGACAGAAGTGATAATTTAGGAGGAGAGAAACAAATTTAGCCCTTTGAAATATATTTTTTCAGTTGAGGTAAAAATGTTGCAATTTGCATATGTCAAAAGTAATTTGAAACCTTTCCCTGAGTAACGCATAACGCAGCTATTTCATGAAACATCTCGCGATCAGACACCATGAAAATATATATCCAATTTTTTTTCCTCTTTATCCGAAACATAGAAAAGAAAATTAAATGAAAAAGTGATTGCTTTAAGGTTATTTAAGCCCAAGAAACATTCACTAACCTTCGCGTCCAAAATTTGGACGCAGACATTCGATATTCTGAAACTCGCGTGCAGTGCAGGCTCCCCTTTGCCGGCGCTTCGCGCCGTTAAATAGCGCCCCTCCAAGCCAGGAGCCTGTTCGCAGGCTAGCTCAATAGTAAAACCGATTGGTCACTTGGTTCACCCGCATTTTCCCGCGATTAGCACAAATTGCGTGTTTCCCGCGCTTGGCACCCGTTGCGTGTTTTCCCGCGCTTTTTGTTTCGAGTTTTAATTGGTTCCCAGCGCAAGTTGCTGCCGTAACATGTGATGACTTTGGTTTACATTACAACAGCAATAGAAGAACTGCTGTCAGACAATGCATCGTGACGATACACTGGTAACTTACCTGATGTAACTGTCCTCCTTTCCAGCCGTCATTAGGTCTGAGACAGAAGGTCTGCGAATACAAAGTCAAGTCGGTCAGTTTCTCTATTCAACTGAATGTTGTGGGTTTTATTGATCAAAGTGTCAAATACCTTAACTGATTTATTCATAAAAAATATCTTTTTTGGGGTCAAGCAGAAGCTAAACATAAAACCTATCGTAGATCAGCGTACGCATGCTTATTCGCTGAGCACCGCTTGTTTGTTTTCCCGCGCTTAACTCCGGTTGTATATTTTCCCGCGCATGGCACCGGTTTTACGTTTTCTCGCACTTGGCAACGTTTTCCCGCGCTTGGCAACGTTTTCCCGTGTTTGGCTTCGGTTGCACGATTTCCCGCGCTTAACACCGTGGTTTGCGTCATTTACGGTTGTTGCGACTGACCAAACATGATTACACTGGATTTGCTTTTATGATGAATATTTCAAATTTATTCTACGATACGTTTATAAAACAAATGATATACAGTACTAACCAAGTTTCCTACCTGGATATCATCGTAGTAAACCAGGATCT
Organism: Dendrophyllia cribrosa; assembly: GCA_024195265.1. Lineage (NCBI taxonomy): Eukaryota > Metazoa > Cnidaria > Anthozoa > Scleractinia > Dendrophylliidae > Dendrophyllia > Dendrophyllia cribrosa. The sequence continues at coordinate 37,964,201 of JAJLRJ010000009.1, forward strand.
TGCGATTCCATCCTACTGTTATAATTTTACTTTTGTCTGGAAGTGAAATGATCCCTGTTAGCTCGTTTTCCTCAACAGGTTCAAGCTTGTTTAGCAAGTGACCATTGCTTGCATTCCAAACCTGCACATAAGCAAACAACAACCAATTGAGTATTAAAGCAAAATAGTACAAACTCTTCCCTAAATCCATTGGTTTCTACTCGCGACATAACTTTAGTATACGTTGCCTGTATGAAGCAGAACAGCGTTAGGGAATATTGTTGCGGACGCAACTGACGTTTCCCAGTTTGGCCGCACGAGAAAAGAATGTTTCGGAAGCAAGATTTGTTTTCCAGTCGCAAGGAAATGTTATTGATTCAAGTCAAAATCACTCTTGCTTCCCGGCCGTACGCAACTTTTGCTCCCGAAACAAAGAAACAGTTCACGGTTTCCGCGACAACGTTTTGTACAATCGTGGCGGCCAATTGGTTTACATTTGGCACTTTTGGCACTGTGCAACCTCTGAGAAAAACATGTGATCTGGTACATTTCTTGTGATACAAAGAAGCGTAATCTCTCTAAGAAAAGTACTCAGGAAAGCTCATTTCCAAAAGCCAAACACACAAAAAAATCGGGTAACCAAAAACAGTAATTTTTGTCTGGCATTAGCATGGTAGAAACATTTCAAGAGAGGACAGCAGTACCATCATCACAAAAACAAGGTCGAGCACACTCGATCAGATATTGTATAAAGGTGGTAAACTGTGACTCACGTGAATATTTCCGCTCCTGTCGCCAGTCATGAGGCGGCGGCCTGACGGGTCCATTGTCATGCACGAGATTTCCTCCATCCCATGAGCCTCCGTAATACGCTGAGCCTGTCGTCCAGTGTTCAGGTCCCAGATGGTGACGACTGAGCCCTCGCAGCCCGTGATCACCTGAAATGATTGACCAGCGAATTTGACATGACATTGTTTTCTCAAACTCAGGAATAATTGAACAAGTCGAACAAAGAAAATTATAAAGTGTGGTAGTCTAAAAAATTTGGGAATTTGAGCTCAACTAAGGCGGGATTAAACCTAAACGCCATTTTTCCGCCACTTGACATGGCTTTAATCGAAATACCTCGTTCACGTTTCAAGCAATCCAAAAACTCTATGCTCATCCCATGAATGAACAATGTATGTTATGGGATGTTTTGTAAATTTTTGGGTGATTTTTGGGTATATTTGGGAGGAACTGATAGTTTTTCTCAAAGGATTGGTAAAATTAAGAGAAAGAAAAAAATTTGAAGATTTAGTGGAGTTTTAAAATTAGAATTTGTGGTTAATAATTAATAGACGGACACCAAGTTAGTCCACTAGCAACCTGGGGTGCTCTTGCGTGGGTATCAACTGTCTGTTGATGTTCCAAAAATCATTTTCTTTCTTCTATTCCTTCTTTAAACCTCTTAAAATTTCATTCAAATTTAGGTTGAGTCCCGCCTTAAATCGCCATTTCTGCGCAATTCAATGACGGCAATAAATAAAAGGAAACATTTCCATCCCAACTGGCAAAAGAGGATTACAGTCAAGGCTGTCATTTAAGATTTGAAGAAGCTGGCTCCACGAGAAAAGTAGCCGGTCATAAACCAAAAAAAAAAGTCTTCCGTGCTTCTTATTTCAAAGTTTGAGTAGCGGGTCGTCTTTACTTTAATTGCCTGCTACTTATCAGACATCCCTGTACAATTGACTCAGATTAATACAGTTGATAAGAAAGGCAGTCAATTATAGGAAACGGTTGCTTGCAGTGAGTCTAAAGTACAGCGTTCTGCATAAAGATGGTCGCTGGATATGATTGCTTATACAATAGTAGTTGCTCAGAGAGTGAAATGAACCTCTAAAGAAATTTAAATTTGCCATTATACAAAACGGTAAACATATAACAGCTGTCATGGTTTGGCCTGAATTTCAACCTTCTTCACTGGTAGCTTACTTCCAACAGAGGCATCTCTCTTGGAAGTGAGCTATTCTGTTCTCTTGAACTACTTTCAGCTGAATAGAATACATGTCTATGACAAGCTAGATGAATGCAACTGTGTAGGGAGAGGCCAATCAGCTGTACAAGCTTATTTGATTCAGGAACAAAAAAAATATGTAAATCAAAAACACTTTTTGTTTAACAATAAGTATAACTACCATAGTATACAACAATAACTAGATTAACGAACTGTAGGAAACAATGAAACAATGCGACCACATGCCAGACGCAAAAAAACAGCAATGCCCAGAAACATTGTTCTCCAAAACCCAGTCCTAATAGTGAAATAACTTCATAATACACCTTATTCCAAAATGGCAGCCAATTTATTATTCTTTTATATGCATGTTAATTAGCCCTCATGGCCTCATTTTCACTTGAAAATTCTTTTGTATTTTGCACATGCTAACGAGGCCATGAGGGCTAATTTACATGGATATAAAAGAATAATAAAATGGCCGCCATTTTGGAATAAGGTGTATAGATAGCGGGGGACAGGTGGGAAGTGAGCTTGTGACTGGTGAGGTCATAGACTGCTAGGAGTCCCTCTTTGGATAGTCAAGCCGACGAGCAAATACGTAATCGGCGATCGACCAAGCAAGCGAAAGTAATGCGAAAGTAATGCAAGCCGCCTCTCCCCCAGTTTCCTCTTGGCTCGTTCGCTCGGCTTGTACTTCGTGGAGGTCTTTAATTATATGCACACAAAACTATCTGGCACTTATTTAGGGTTAAAAACTCATTTTGAAATGGTTAGCTTTTATTTACTGTTATGGATATCACTACCCACAACAGTAAATAAAAGCTAACCATTTCAAAATGAGTTTTTAACCCTAAATAAGTGCCGGATGTTTTGTGTACATATAATTAAAGACCTCCATGAAGTATAAGCACTCCAGTCTCGCTGAGCTTGTGTTTGTGAATAGCTCTCCCACTCAAATGACTGAAAAGGGGCAGCTAGCAGTCTATGTCAATGGGTGAACCGTGTCGTAATGAGCAAAATAACAAGCATGAATTTCCAAAAGGAATTGCGAATAACATTGCCATGCCGCAATGTCAAGAAATGCGATCAACTGAGACATCTACAATTCCGTGCGGCTATCAAAATATTCACTCACCTGTCCCATGCTTGGGTTATAAAGTGCTGAGCATAAAGGTTTCCAGTGAGTAGTCTTAGTGCTTTTATTTGCATTCATAGCTACAATCTTGATCTCTGCTAAGCAGTCATAACTGCTAATAAACAGAGAGTTGATGGGTGATTTGATGAGAAGAAATGGAAATGGTCCATGTTCTGGATTTCTGTGTCCAAATGGGAATCTGATGGCAATGGTCTGCAGGCAAGCTTGTTCTTTGATATCCCACGCCTTTAAAACCTACAAATAAGAAAATGTCAAAACGTTGCTGCTCTGAGAGCTTGTTTTGCTGCCTTTACTCCATAAACATAAACATTATTTGAATGGGTGCGTGGAAAAAAGCCCTAAGTGACTTTAGTTGGCGGGCTGATTTCATTTTTCAATTCCATGTTGGATTCAAGTTTCTGATTATATTTGTGTGCTCTGTGTTCAGATATATTGCCATTTAACTGGTAGTTGTCAACAGATAATGATTAAAACCAAATAGAAGTGTGAAAATTACTCACTGGCAGGTATTTTGATGCCAAAGTAATATCAACTGATTTTTATGAAGTCACTTGGGGCATTTTCCAGGCACCCCTTCATTTGACAATAATTAATAGACCATCTCACAGTTTTAAATTTTAGCTTGGGCATAAGAAAACTATTGACGGTGCTAGAAAAAACACCTTGAGAATTAGAAAAACTTGTAAATTTGACAGTTATGTCCTGTAAAGAAGTCAAATTAAAGCTCAGCGTGGTTTGTATGGCACTATGCACACCTTCCATATTAGATATACAGTTGCACAAACAGGTTTCCACTTCAAAATTTGCTATGTATTTTGGCCTCAATTAAGCTGTATCATCTGCGCGCACATTCATTGACTTACCATACACATCCTTTTCCAGTCATACTGTTCAACCATTAGGTCTACATGTATATCTGAGCAGAATTTCAAACGCTCGAAAAACTGCCAAGTGGTCATTTCAACAACGGCCCCTACACTGTACTCTGTCTGAGATTTTTTATAAAATTGTTTACTGAGATTGTTGTGGATGTGGAGTGAGGTCACACTCTCGATGGAATTGCTACTGCCCCGTTTCTGAATTTCCTGGATCTTCCCCCAAACTGTACTTAAAATTTTATGATAAGGTGGTAGACATCAAGGAACATCAAGGCTGTGTTCTAAAAGTTATTATAGGGAGCCCAAAGGTTCAGTCCAACTATCAAATTTAGAGTGCCCAGCAATTAAGCTATGCGCAAAAATATGTTATTCTTGTTGCCCAGAGACAAAAGTTAGTCACCTGTGGCACCTGGGCACTGATACAGTGTAGCTCTAGCACAGCCCTGAACATGCTTGTCAGTTTCTTACTTACCCCATCCTTATCATAACTGAAGACCTGTTCCAAAGCCTCGTGAATTGCCAAGTCAATAATAAAAGACTGGTGTCCTTTCATAATGGCCACAGGCTTAGCTGTGACATAAGGGTTCCACAAACGAACTGCGTGATCCACTCCTCCAGTGCAGATGACATTCAGATTGTGACTGTAGTCAAAACACTCAACGCCCTATATGAAAGACAAACAAAATAAAGTTTTTAGTTGTATAAAAGAAAGGCAACAACAAAATTGAATGGGGTTAGTTTCTAGAGAAACTGTGGTGCTGCGTCGGTGGGGGAATGAAACACGAGAATTTAGTTTTATCGACTGAGTCGATAAGGTAAATTGACCACCGTAAAAAGATTCAAATAGCTGACGTTTCGAGCGCTAGCCCTTCGTCGGAGCGAATCAAGGAATTGTGGGTAGTGTGTGGTTTTATATAGTAAGCGGTGGAGCTACGCTATTGGTGGAAATTTGGTGACGTGAAAAACAAATGTAGATTAGTTGAATGAAAAGCGTTCGTTGATTCCGTGGGGTTTGAGAGTGCCGATTTGAAAGATGATTTTTTGTTCTAGGTTTTTACGGCTTTCTGTGTTACCCTGGTGTAGGGAAAGGCCGCAGATTGTCATGTGTTGTTTAGAATGGTTAGTAAGATTAAAATGGCGCGCGACTGGTTTGGATGCGTCTTTGTCATTTTTTTCAACGTCTCGGAGATGTTCACGAAAACGGTCGCCCAGTCTTCTCCCTGTTTCGCCAATGTATATCTTTTTGCAAAAAGTACATGTTATGCAGTAGATAACATTTACGGAGGTGCATGTAAAACGATCAGTGATTTTAATAGATCGTTTGGGTCCTGTTATTTTGTCCGCGTTGTGAATGAAAGGACAAGTGTTACATCGTGTGCGTGTGCATTTGAAAGTTCCCGGTACATCGTCAGATTTCAGTGCGCTCGTAACTAGAAAGTTGCCAATGTTTTTGTCACGTTTGAATGAAAATAGTGGGGGTTGTGAAAAAATTCTGCCTGTTTCGGGGTCGTTTTGGAGTAATTTGAAATTTTTTAAAATGATGCTTTTGACTGTGTTGTTGTGTGGGTGGAAAGTGAGGGTGAATGGAATTCTCTCGTTCTCTTCCTTCTGTGGCGTTTGTAGTGCTGATTGTCTGTCGATCTGTTGTGCACGTTGTTGGCCCGTATTAACAACAGAGTCAGGGTACCCACGTTTCTTGAAAAACTGGCACATTTCTTCTGATTTGTTGGAAAAATCAGAGTCATCACTACATAGACGTCGAAGTCTGAGAAATTGAGAATACGGAATGGCGTTTTTAACGTGCGATGGATGTGAGGATGAATGTAACAGATAACTGTGGGAATCTGTAGGTTTGTAGTGCACACTTGTGGATAAACTGTTACCGTTGATTGAAATATTAATGTCAAGAAAAGCGACTGAGGTTTCGGAAATTTCCCAGGTATAAGAAGCCTAAGAAGTATGAATTTTACATTCTTTTGATTTTTTTTATCTCAAAATCTGACAAGCAATTACGGCCCCTGTTGTTCAACAAGTGGATTTTTAAGTTTATCCATTAAAGTTTATTGAATAGCCTGAGACACATTCAAGCATTCTTTGGTGGACAAGTGCTGAATATGAACGGTTTTTTAGTGTTTGGCCGTTTTGGTTTTGCAAAACATCAAAACATTGGGGGCTTGGGATGAGTGACTCCCACACCCTTACATGTAGCTTGGCCGCATCTTTGGACTAAGTGCTCGTTCGTCCCCAAAATAAGCCTGTTTTGCAGGCTATCCTCCACTGAATAAATCCCTATTTAGAAGTGGCCCTTCCATACAAATCTGGCAGGCTGACAACAAATAATGTTAGTTTTTCATTGGCATTTTGTTTCAAAATGTGATTCAAAACTGTTTCTAAACTGTTTAAAAGTCATTTGAAACATCATCACTTGTACCGCGTAAACAGTTTGTAGGTTTTAATCTTGGAGTTTAATGCTACCTGTAAGTGTAACATGGCAACACAACAAACGATAGCCAAGTAAAGTACACTGTTCTGCGTTCAGGTTCTTTGTTTGTTTTTATGATGCATTAGGATGATAATTTAATTTAAGGCTGTTTAAACCAAAGCTTAACATTAAGTGATGCTTGAGGAATAAAGTTTGAAATATTTGATAACAATTTAAAATGCCGTACAATGCTGTACTCATTTAAACAGGTTTGTAGGAAAATAGATGAAGCCTCCTTTAATCCCATGCATAAAGTTGTCTATTCTATTTCAACAACTGAGACCAGTTGTTGACATTGAACTTTTGGTACATGAACATGTAAGTACAAGCTTAAGCGTTACATGTACCTTGCACCGCATGGAAATCAAACTTTGCGGAACAATTTAATCACCAAGAGACAAGGGGATACAATCTCTCTAGCCTGTACAGTACCTTTGCTACTTTAAAAGTGTAAGTTTTCCTCTTCTTGTCATCAATATCTCTAACTACAAGGGAGTCCTTCCCACTGCCGCTACAGGAGATGACAAACTCCTTGAGTGGAATGTACTTCACTCTTCTGACCCAATCAGAATGAACTTGACCCAGAGTCTGGTATGTCACAAAGCGAGAGTGTGAAGGCAAGTCCTAAAGAAAATAAACAACATAAAACCAAGATAATATTAAGTTTCTACAAGCGAACAAAAAATGTAAGGGTAAAGACAAGAGAGGTGGTGACTTACGAAAGGTGGTCGCAGAATATAGCTGTGAATTAAAGCCGACAAAAATACACTTAAGTATGCATTGAATGTCAATGATATCGGACATCAGGACTTAGAAGGCTTCTCTAACTCCTCTTCACTATCAGTCCATTTTTTGATCTCACTGTTACCCACCAAATCCTGACATGTTAAATGAATGAATGAATAGAAGACGAGACCATACACCGCTCCAGCGACTGTTCCTCTACTCATTTTTTGTTTGAACACTCAACAGTGACATGGGATAATGCCCCCTACTATGTTTTAGAATGAGAAGATAAGTTAGCCTATTCCAGGCTCTCAGATAGTGGGGGTGAGTGAAAAAGTTCCAACATTTTTCGCTCGCCCACACTATCTGAGAGCCTGAAACAGGCTAGAAGATGTAGGAGACAAGGCCAATGAGTAAACGTCGCCGCCCTTTTATGACAATTAGATCATTTGAACTGAGAGAAGGTGTTGAACACAGCCTGTGTGATCTTTAATACCCATTATTGTATGAGCCTGGTTGGTGGTCCAGCTAGGAATAATTGAACCTGTAACCTCCCACTTTGCAGTTTCTTTAATGAGGAAAACCTGTATACTGACCTGGAGATAAACATGATGGCTTCCTGATGTCTTTTTAAATGGAGTCTCAAACAGTCCTTTGAGAGGTGTTGAGAACACAAGAAACATAATGACACCATTGTCCATTCCAAGAAACAGCATTGAATTACCAGCAGGCAACTGAAGAGTATAATATTATACAACCTTTATTTAAGGGACACTGTCTCGTCAAAATTACAAAATTTTGCTTACCTTATTTCCATGTTTATTGTTATTTTCCAATTTGCCACAAAATATACAACTAAAATGGTTAAAAATATCCTATAGAGCAAAACAGAAGCAGTAGTTTGGAGATAACATGCAGGATTGCAAGGATAAAAGTGGATTACAGTTCATCAAATTTGATTTTGTGACAGGTGGCCAGCAAGAAATCTTAAATGCCATTCTTGTGGAATTTTCACTCTTTAGTCAATGTTATGTTGTCTCTTTGGTTAATTTTTTTAATGCTTTCATCATTTTTGGCAATTTTCCCTTCCCATTACAAGATAATAAAGTAAGCTTAAAGCAAGCTCCTGCAATGCATGGCCATAACCATGGCAACACGATATATCAGCCGGTCAGTGTCCCTTTAAGGGAATAGTAAATGCGACGAAGTGCATTGTTTTATTAATACAATGTAATAACATTTACTAATGTTAATTAACTCCATTTGATTAATTAACAAGTAATGTTGATTATGGCATTACAGTGTATGTGTTCAACATGAAGAGGACTATGAAATCCATTGATTTAGATTTCATTTAAAAGTGGTGCACCACTACTTACTTTTTTGTTGTAACAGTAGTCAAGACAAAGGACCACATTACCAAGAGCTGTAATTAAAATCAAAATAAAATATAAAATTTACATTTATGTATCACATTTATTTCATATCCCATAATAATTATATCCAGTGTACCTGGCATAAGTAAATTATTCTTGTATCCCTAAATTGTTGTTTAATATCCCTGGATTTTCATTTTTCATATCCCTGCTGTTTTTCCCAGAAATATCCTTCCTAGGGGTGTAACATTAATACATTGAGCCATCAATGTATCATGATAGTTGGTGCCGCAATATCCAGCTATTAAAATACATAGTAAAATCAACTATCGATAACAATCGCGATAGTTTGACCTGACTATGGATACACCGTAGATTCAATAGTGGGCAAAAAACAAACACATTTTGGCTACTTAATACTTATTGTATCCTTGATTGAAATATAATTAATTATATTGAATAAAATGAAATGAAAAAATTAATTGTCTTTTTGTGTCGTAGATTGCTATAAGGTGAGACAACCATTGCCATTATTATGATCGCAATAGTGCCCCAACTACCGTGGCAAATACTGTTGCAGTAGACAAGTATAATTTTATTCAATAGCCACCCCTAATCCCTATCATTTTTTACCTGTAATAGTCGGTTCACTTTATACATGTAACTGCAATAATTATTGATTATTGTTATACTTGCCACAAAGGTGAAACTGTGATGTGTAAATCGGTGTGGACATATCATAAAAATAAATGTCTCTGTTTGTCGTAGATAGCGCCATTTTATGTACATTCGGCATGGCAATGGCATCCGTGACCCACATCTTGATATGACGCTTGTTCGAAGTTCGTTCACCATCAGAGTTACTGTGTTCCATTTCAATTTTGCGTTGAAGTTCCAGTTCTGTACTCCAGACACCAATTATCCCCTCCTGCAGTCATGAGAGACTATGATGATTGTATTGATAATAGTAGCAACTTATAATAATATACATGTACATGTATTAATAATAATAATAATATGGTTTATTGACACTGAGTATCCATCAAGACCCAGTTGTTCAAAAGGTGGATAGGGCTATCCACTGGATAAATCACTGTCCAGTGGATAACACATTCAATTGGTTTTGCTAATGCCTAATTAATTCCACTGGATAGCGATTTAACCAGTAGATAGCACTATCCACCTTTTAAACAACTGGGCCACATGGCTAGATTTCAGCTGTCAGTTCACGAACATTACATTAAATTATTCCTTCTAGAGTTAAAACTATGGGTTGCATAACTATGGGTTGCATATTCACATATTACCAATAATTGGTAATATGTGAATATGCAACCCATAGTTATGCATAGAAATTAATAAATAAATATATTATAAGTATTTTGCACCCACCTTACTGACTGTCACATATCTCATGGGGTTAAAATCTGTAAGAATTTTTGTTGTTGTTTCCTGAAAAACAAAACAAACAGATCAGACACAGTTGAATTCAGTTGATAGAGTAGAAGTTGTGATTCAAAATTTTCTTTGGTTTAAAAATTTTGAGACCAGTTTAATTTATTTTTAATTTCCTTTGTCTCAAATTCATTATCATAGTCTGGGACAAAGGAAAACAAAAATCAAACTAGTTTTAAAATTTTCAACCTAAAGAAAAATTTGAACCACAACGTACAACTGTATACACTATAAAGTCAACTGTCTCACTCTTGTAAGGCTCCTCTAAGGTGGACACTAGTGGCTTGCTGGTTCTGGCCTGAATTTCACTTATAATTGTCTGTGACTAAACTCAGCTTATGTAAGGCAGATTGATCATGCCTCTCTAAGGTGGACAGCTCGAACTGGCAGGGTTTTCACAAGTATAGCCGGCTGCCGGAGAAAATCACCACCTTCTTTGTTATCTCGGCCGGCTACTCAGCTGGGCTGTTCTTTAGAAGAGATGGTCTTTTCCCCAACCTCGGCCGCCTACTCCAACAATACAGTCGGCTACTTCGAAACTTTATGACAACCCTGACTGGTCTCAAAGGTGTCCGATTTAGAGAGAGAGTTTACTACAATAATCTTACCCAATACGTGTATAGTAGCATACATGGCAGGCGAAAACGGGGAGGGGGGAGGGGCACAAAAAAGGAGAGGGGGAGAGGGGAAGGAACACCTGCTATAATAACCATAATAACCTATTTCCTTGGTAATCAAATTATGTCAACTGTCAATACATTAACCAATCAGAAACTGGCACACACGTTTACGCATGGCTGACTTCATGCAGGAATTTACTATGTTACTTTACAGTGTACCACACAGCGTGAATTTAAACCAACTGGAATTTTGGGGGTCCAGCGGCTGCAGAAATGAACATAAGTGGGTCTTTTTTTGGCAGGCGTCCTTTTCCTGTCTCCGCAGTTTGCCTTTTCCAATGATTGTATAATAATTACATGTACCTGTAAAGGCACTTATTGTTGCCTAATTTATCAAAAGAGCATGTATACCATTGACAGATTGTCAGACTGTGACCAGTGTATTATGTACATGTAGTACTTACCTTGTTATGATCTATCCTCACAATGTTTGGCTTGGGAACAAAAGTACTGCCATTCAATTTAGTTGCTTGGTCATTCTCTTCAAACTGTAGCATGAGATAAGTGCAAAATTCATCCCAGTCAACCAGGCCATCAGATGCAATATCCACCTGAAAGGTGCCGAAAACAAAGAAATCAAGAGCACGCTTCAAAAATCAACATAGTATCACATATATTCAATACAAATTGCATCAACAAAGCCGGACAGGCAGCAAATAAAACAATGACTGACTGACCGACTCAGTAGTATAATCCCAGGGATTATACCATAGAGTTCCGACAGTAGCAGCCCACGTTAATTTCGGAATTACAGTAGCAGGCCTAAGGGGCCGCAACTTTCCGGTAACTGTTACTTTCGGGTAGCTGTTACTTTTGGGTGGCTGAAATACGCGAGAAATTGAAGAAAAAAGATAATGGTAAACACGAACGCAGAATAGGCATATATGTCACTGTACTGTACATGTAATTCTCTCTTTCTCATTGAGTGCTTGGTTTTCTTCGGCATTCTTGGACAGTAAAACACTAAAGCTATTCCATCTGTATGGAGACATCCCTATGGTATTTTCAATTGTACCGTTACTTTCGGGTGGACCATTACTATCGGGTAGGCCGTTGCATTCAGGAATTGCTAGAAAGGTCTGAAACTTAATGTTACTTTTGGGTAGCCACTTTCAGGGCCGCTTTCCGCCTTTCAGGGCCGCTTCTTTCGGAAATCTAGCTACAGTATTTAAACTCTTATAAGTGTACTTGGTAATACCAAGCAAGGAGAATTACACTTGGTTTTTTATCAGTCATGACTTTTGTTTCCATGGTAACCACTAAAATAATAAGTTATGCAACAGACTAAATGCTAACAAGTAATCAAAGGCTACTATGAGACAACTCGTGAATACAAAATGCTCTAAATAAAAGAGTCTTCACCCAAAATTCATGGTATATTGAGGAATACACTTGAGGAACAGATCCTTATTGAAGTTGACATTTAGCACATCACCGTGGTAAATAGATTTAAAGACAAAACTCACCACAGATTTTCATAATCAAAATGCTTTGAGTCAAAATTTTGGAAATATTAAAGAACTTACATTTATTTAAGACTTTCAATAATGGTTGCCAACTTTATCAAATTTCCATTTAAAAATAAATAAAGAAACAGAAAAAATTAAACAATGTCTTTACCCAGATTCGAATGCGGGCCAGCGATTCCCGGTAGTGCTGGCTAAGAAACAGCACCCTAACCACTCAACCACCAAAGCACAATAATTTATTAATAAATTTGTATTAATATGGTTAAATTGTAATATTTAACCAGTGCTTATGCTGAAAAATCCATTTGAAGACCTTACAGTGTAGATCGGTTTTAATTTTCCATCAAAGGACTCCAAACGCAAAATATCAGTACATGGCATTAATTATGTCCTCTTTTTTAGCAGTCGTCCCGAGTAGTCCCAAATTATATTTCTTTGCATTTGAAATGGGTAAAAGGCCACACTGGCGGAATTCCCGATAAAAGTTAACAGCCCAAGGAAGGAAGGAAGGAAGGAAGGAAGGAAGGAAGGAAGGAAGGAAGGAAGGAAGGAAGGAAGGAAGGAAGGAAGGAAGGAAGGAAGGAAGGAAGGAAGGAAGGAAGGAAGGAAGGAAGGAAGGAAGGAAGGAAGGAAGGAAGGAAGGAAGGAAGGAAGGAAGGAAGGAAGGAAGGAAGGAAGGAAGGAAGGAAGGAAGGAAGGAAGGAAGGAAGGAAGGAAGGAAGGAAGGAAGGAAGGAAAGAAGGAAGGAAGGAAGGAAGGAAGGAAGGAAGGAAGGAAGGAAGGAAGGAAGGAAGGAAGGAAGGAAGGAAGGAAGGAAGGAAGGAAGGAAGGAAGGAAGGAAGGAAGGAAGGAAGGAAGGAAGGAAGGAAGGAAGGAAGGGAAAATTTGCATATTTGTCCCTGTCTGCTATACATGTAACTCAGACTTCATTGTCACTTCGCATATTCACAAGTTAAAAACGATTTATATATTTGTAAACAAAACACACCATGCAATAGTTAAATACCTTTTTAAATAATATTTGTATCTCCTTATCAAACACTGCCACCTTTTGTTCATCCCATGTGTCAACTGCTAATAAATCTGCCAACATTTCATGGAATTCCTCGAGTGTCATCAGCCCTGCTGAATGAAACCTGGTCTGGTCTCTGAACATTGATCCTCGACGTGTTAGCCATGATTTAAGGGCTGCCTTATCGGGAATATGTGTCATAAACTTAAACATAAGAGTTTCAAGATGGTGAATGTCCAACTCTTCTTCCAAGCGAAGGGGCTCCAGCACCTTGCCATGGCTGGATAAGATAAAAAATTACTGTTAGTATCATTAAGACCCACAAACCATACTGAATCACTCTGCAAGGCTGGAGAAACTTAGCTTAATGGCATGGCGCTCCTATTAATAATAACATGCTCTACACAAAGATTAGCTCATTTGACATGTCAGACACTTAATATCATTATAAAATGTTTATATGCAGAGTTCAAAGTTAGAACCTTCTTGTACAAAGCATCAAAATAGCACCATGTTCACAGATCAAAAGTAAGAACAACCTTACTGAAAACTGATTTAAATCCTCAGAGTTCTACAATAATCTCATTGTTACATATTTAAAATAACAGTTTTAGCCAGAAACTAATTTATTTTGAAAGAGTTGATAAACCACTTTAACTATAAATCTAGCTCACATAATTTGAAAATTATAAAGGACTGGGGTTTATAAATTTGAAACTATGAATTGGTGACATTACTTAAACCTGTATTTAACTACTTCTAAGCATTATGTACAAACTATGGAATGTTAATTGCCCAAAAAGAGGCAAAAACCACAGGAGGGTTTAAGTACACTGTATAAAATGATTTTTAAAAAAGCTACAGCCAAAAGCTACATGCAATCATCATCATCATCACTATCATCAATCTTTATTTATACATGAAATCGTATCATATTTACATGGTCTTCCTAGGAGTCGTGTGAATTTACACTAGAGTACATTACCTGTAGAACTACTTAACAGAAACTAAGAAAGACAAAGTACAATGAAAACTACGATCAAGGTTTCTTCAATTTATCAAACTACATTAAACTAAAAATTGAACTATAAAACTTAACTAAATTACACGTAAGAATAGAATGCTATAAAAACTTAAATAATCATTGTTTCATTATAATCTTTCACACATAAAGAGGTTTTTTAAATCGCTCAAGTTGGGCTGCTGTCTGATCTCTAAGGGGATCTTGTTCCACAGAACAGATCCCCTGTAGTGTAAGCTATCTTTGGCGTGTTCAGTTCTCGGTCTGGGAATGTAACAAATGAATTAGACTCAGAATTTCTAAGATTATGCAATGAAAGTTGTTGTTTATATAATAGTTATATTAGAGCTCAGCATGCATGAAACACTGTTAGTTGCTTTGTTGTAACCATAGATACACTGCTCATACGCTGCATGTACATGTATCAACTCACCTAAGTACAAATAAAAACCTGACATAAAATGACAGTGGAGCTTTCTTAAAGGCTAAAAATTTAGACGTAAGATTTCTTACCTTGTACCCATGACTGTGAAATGTTTAATAACAACGTCTTTGTTTATTCAAGTAATCTCATATTTAGATCACTTTAACATCCAACCACAAACCTTATTCAAGCAAACATGTTTGTCACAGCATCAGAATCTTGGCTAAAAGTTGAAGAATAATCCCTTTGGCACTACTTATCAGGAAATTTAAGCAATTTGTCTTTTCTGTGGGCATTTTAATGCCGTTTGAATGTAGTCATGGCATTAAATATTAAATAGAGTTAGCAAAAGTCACGCTTCATTGACTACAAAATTGACTCCTGCCTAAAATTTGCATTGGTAATGAGCTTGTTCCAAGCCACAGAACAAAACATAACAATAGAGAGCTAAGACAACTAAAAAGACAATAGAAAAAATGTTATGGCATGAATATTATCTTAAACAAAAACATTTTGGAGAGATCTTATGATTAGTTTCAATGAATGAATGAACTTTTTTAACTTTGGTGCACATGCATGTACATGACTTGTACATGTATAAAATTTAATACTTTTTTATTACAAATGATTAAATCTTAACAGTTAATATATCTATTTACTATTGTATAAATTAAATTATGATATTCAAAATAACTGGTAGCCTTAATCATGCAGTGATTAATTATGTGATATCATAGTTAGAACTATGGTGATATTGTAATGAAAAGTTTAAACTTAATTACAGTTCACAGAAATACAAAAGGATAAAATGTGTTAATAACGAAAATTCTAATAATAATAGCCCAGAAGGAACACGATGAAAACAAATTATTAACTCGTCTCTCGTTTGTTTTATGCTGTGGTATAATAGTTGTAATAAAACTCTTTTATACTCTACATGTCTCTGATATGCCAATTAGTGACACTATAATTTACTGTATATACTAAAGAGATTTGATGTTCATCAATTTCTTAGATCCCATTGTCAATAACAGAGCCAACTTGATCTACTGTATACATGTATACTTAATACCAGTTGAATAATTTATTTGCCAGTTTCTTAAAGTTGTTTGTGTTAATGATTAAAAAGTAATAGCAATGAAGTATTATGTATTATGTAGTTTAAACCTTGACAAACTCACAAACCCCTTAGGAACACAGAAAACTTCACAAAGTGGATTGAAATCCACCATTCAAAACCATTAACATAACCTTTTGTATTATTAGTTTCAACCAACCCCACCAAACTCAATGAAGTCAACTCTTTCTACGTGGGCACCCCTGTAAGGCAGACACCTCAGACTATAAGGACGACAATGGTTGTCTGCACTCAGCCGAGTTTCACTTGTTTGTTACTAAAGTAACCAAATCCTCTTTAAGGTGGGCACCTTTCTAGGGCAGATGGCAGACAATTATAAAGCTAATTTCTGATTATTTTTTCTGATTAAAAATACCTCTCAAGCCAGACATGTACACTTTTAAATTTTCAGTTTAAAAACTGAAAATTTGGGAACATTTGACCAAAGTCTGCATGATGTAAACAAAACATGGAATTTATCACAATCGAGAAATTTGGTTATTAATACAGGCTAAACTGTAGAATCTCGACCACTTATTTGCATGTTATTGAATATGAATGGTTTCTTTTGTTTTCATACACTGTATGCCTCATTCTAGAATGTGTTTAGGGACATGTGAATAAGTGGCCGGGTATTCTGAAGTGGCTTCTTAATAAATTATGATTAATAAAGTTACTATGTTTACATAAAAAGGTATGTATATACTGTCTATCTAACGGAGTACCCCACACCCCCACACGGGTTTTTTTTTTGTTTGTTTAGGGGGGGGTAGGGGGGGGGGGGGGGGGTGGGGGGGGAACAGACACTAGGTATCTCTCTTTTATGGGGATTTCTCTACATGAATCCCCAGTCAACTTTCTAAGTGACTGTAGTTATGTGTTACATAGAGAAAAAAAAAGAGCGCAACTTACCCTGCAACATCTGTGGCAACAGAACAATTACTAACTGCGTCTAAATTCTGCAATAAAACAAAATCGCGCGCTAGCCTGGATCGTTTATTGTTCGAACACTAAAAATAATAATTGCCATAAATATTTAATTCTGTATGATCAATCTGTATTTTAAATTAATTTATAAAGGTAAAAAATAGAGTATTATGCTATTGTTTCGTTCAACTTTCGTATTGAAGAACGTGCTTTCAAGACTTCTTTGAGCACGCTTGTGTTGCATAGCGATGCAGCGATCAATCGATAAACATGACACGATTAAAAGCTTATGTAATGGCAAAAAAGATTGACTTTCTACGCAAGATCTTTGCACAGTGATTGAACAAACAGTTCATAAATTAATCATGATTGAAACAAACCTTTCTCTTGACCTGAATTCGGGACCAAATTACTGGAGCAAGCATTCGTACTGTTGTCTTGAAGTGAATGCGAGAACGAATCGACCCTGATCTCACCGAAGACGACGCCGAATAGCTCCGAGAACTCCCCGACTCGAATTCGGTTCCGGGGACCTGAAGAAAAGACATGGTTGTTTCCTGGGCAATGAAAGATGGATTCTGCAAAAAATATAACCTTTTTTGGCGATGCAGAGTTCCTTTGTTCTCAAGCCACCTTAAAAATTAAAAAGTCAAGAGTAAGGAAAATTTTAAACGCATGATTTGCTGCTGCGAAGTAAACATTAAGTTCGCATGCATACACTGTAACAAACTTCCTGTATATGAGCAATTCGAGATCAATCAAAATTTATTAGTCACCAGTTTCAAAACCAAGAGTGAGAGAACAACTCGCTTTCATGTTTTCTTCAGTTTTCTACAAACTGTTGACATCTGTATACGGTCAGTTGCAATTGTTTGCTGTAACTTCAAAGGAAGCACTAGAATTGTTTGTCCGTGAAGTCGTCCACTTCTGACGAAATTAAAATCAGGCTACAGTTATTTGACAGTTAGTACCTATAAACTTTCTACAGTATAATTTGTAAAACTACGAAACATACCTTTGCTTGTTGGTTAAAAATGTGTATTGAGAATTAGACCGCGAAGTCAAGGATGGACACGTTTCCTGCTAAATGCTAAATCATGTCTGATTACTTAATTGCGTTAGTAAGTTTTCACTTTCTTTCTGCAGACCGTGTCTGTTCGGTTTCCGCAAATGTTTTGCATGTTATCCAGACATACTAGTACAATTTCCTTTTCACATCTTTGGCTCTACGGTGCAGTGATTCTGAGCGAATCAAACTACAAATGGCAACTATATACAGGGTTTAGAACGGAATAATCGTGTTATTAAGTGCATGAATATGTTGCCAATCAAACTAAGTCGCTCTAAAGTAGTCGTCATGACAACTTCGCAAGCGATTAATTTGTATGATTGTTCGAGTTCAATGAGGTCTAGAACATGCAATTACGCTTTTATTGTCAAGGATTACTGATATAAAAGTGATAATTTGTGAGATGCAAAACAGCTTTTTAGAGGCTAAGATTTTGCTTTTGGCCTTAAAGTTGTCACCAAGTAATTTAATCAGCTTATCTGAGGGTCTTGGAAACTCATACCTATATGATATTTATATATAAAATGTACTCTGAGAGTTTCCGACAACAATATTCTGTTTAAATAAAAGATTAGTTAAAGCAATTAAGCCGATGTTAGAGGTGTTTATTGCACGCTCCGATTTGTTCGCGACTCTTCATATGATAAATGATAAATTGATAAATGAGGCGCAAAGTCAGGAACGTATTGACAGGCCCAGACGCACGAAGCCGATTAGATGACTCGTTGAATCTTGCGATCTGATTGGCTGCCGTAGTGGTCAAGAGTTCAGTTCACTTGCAGTCTGCTTTTATCCACTGGGAGCAGCCTCATCCGCTGGGTCTCATGATACTCGCCACGTAAACTAAATGAGCGGGCAAGTCGGCAAACTGGAGACGACTCATTCGCTGTTCGTCCGCTGATTCACTACAAGCGTGGATTTAAAAAAATGTATTTCATACATCAGAGAAATAAATCTTTGTGAATTTTTTTACGTACAAAGAGTGCCACCATTTAGAAATATAACATTTAAAGATTAATCAAATTTGGGACGGCCCAAAACAGTTGGATTGATTTTTCAGTATTTTGGCGTTTCATTTCAACCAAAAACTACAGCCATATAAAATTGTCATCTGATATAGTTCAGAAGAAAAAACTGGGCACATTTATTTCATAAGCTGCCGTCATTTCTTGTACAGTATAGTTGTATGGCCGCCATGTTGGTGTTTTGAAGAGGGATAACAACATAGCGGGTGCATCAGGCGAAGTCTTGTTCTGAAATTTATTTTCTCCCTAACTTTGTCCTATAGACCGTGACTGCTAAGCGGCCCTCGGTTCAGCGGTCACCATCATTCCCCATACTTCATTACTGTAAACTTGATTCACCTCTGATTAGGCGGACGCAGTCACCGTTTTGACTTCCCAATCGGCTTATTTTATTGAATTTCAACTCTATTTAACGGTCACCTAGTTTAATGGTCACGAGAAACTCTCATCGCCACTAAAGCTACGCGGTCCTAAATCACAGATCATCATAGACAACCCTGATAACTGATTTTTTTTTCGTTTCATGTTGAATGTGATGGCAAAACTGTTGATGGTGTGGTTTACAACAAAGACTTGCCTTGCGAAAAACATTATATTTACGGAATTCGCGATACTTCCAGGCATGAACTTCCTTGAACATGCAATTACTTTATTTCCAGGAATTTCTATATTTATCGCAACTTGTGTTACTGTTGCATGCTGCTTAAAATACACATCAGGGCCGAGTTGTTCAAAGCGCGGTTAAGCTAGACCCAGGGTTAGCATCGATTTTGATTCCAGTTAAATAACTAATCAGTTTCGTCTCTGATTTGTGGTCGCATGTAACTTATAATTGCCTTTTGAAAACAATTCTAACAAGAGAAACTAAATCCTCAGTTAAGTTTTAATCCTGGGTTAGCATTGACCGGCTTTCGAACAACCGAGCCCGTCATGTAATCAATTTCGCATTTAAGTTCAATTTTTGCCATATATATTACCTGCTAGATTATAGAACGCCTCTATTAAGCGGTCAGCATTTATTAAGCGGTTTGTTGGCTATTTACCGAGGCTTGACTGTACTGAAACCGGGGCGGAGGGTATTCAACAAAGTTTTGAAAGGGGATGCCCCGCCCCGAGGTCTAAAGCCCTTACCCTTTTATATACCGTTTTTGGCAAAGTCGGGTAACCCCTTCATATACCTTCCATATAAATTGGTACCCCTTTTATGCTACAGAAGAAACACTGCATATCTTTCATTATACCCTTGAAATAAACTTATGGAACGATATCCAGGAAAAAAAAAAGCGTTCTATTGATGTTAAACAAACAATAACGTGCGTCTGTTTGAGATTTGAAAGGCTCTTTTTCAATATACCTAAATAGCAGTTTTCCCTACCTTTTCTATACTTCAACTCGTAAAATCCCTGCTCTTTTATATACCTCCAGCCTAAAAAAGGTACCTCTTTCGGGCGGAGCATCCCATATCTTCCCTTAAAATCTTTGCTGAAGGACCAGCAGAAGGGCCATGCAATTACCTTATCAACTCGATAAAACCAAATATTGTCTTTCCAACCGCTTCGCTGCAAACTAGCGCGACGATTTGCAACGATCAACGCATCTTATAGCACAACAGGATCTTTCATCCCCACCCTAAAGGGAACGAGATGAAAGACCTTGGGAACGAGGTTGGAGCAACAGTTGATCCTGTTTGACAGTGCGCGCGTATAAAACGCGCTTGGATCATTTTTCAGCACTATCAGTCGCGTTCCACGTGGCGAGATCTTTTGGGCGATGTAGCAGCTCCGGCGTAAGGTCTCATACTATTGTTTCGAAACCCTTCGAGAGAACAATACAACAAATAACAGAAACAATGGCTCCTAGCTCTAAAAACCAAAGCAGCTGCAACACCTAAAACAACCAGTAAAACAATAGAGCTGTCACACTACAAAATGACAGTTAAAATTCTTAGCTATCAATTAACAATTAAGAGGCACTCCGTCTAAGATCCGACCGGTCAATTTTCGGCGGTAAATGAAATTCTTTAATTTTTTCTGCAGAAATAAAACATCATGTCCTAAGTACGAAAATCGTATTTGTTTGGCTTCGTTTCTTTTAATACTTGAGTTTGGTCGTTTTTTCCGGAGCGACCATAGGGTAAGCCAATCCGTCGTTCGTAACACTGATTTTTGACTAAAACTCAAAGCGCCCTGTGACAATGTATGTTTTCACAGCAAGCTCATATTTACACAGAGATATATATCAGTAATGAACTTTCTTTTAAGCGTAAAATCAACCTGGTTCATGTCGCAGAAAATTAGTTATGATTTTTTTCGTACACCCTCCTATCGGTACCAGGCGAGCAGGTGGCGAAGGGCCTCCATAAAAAATTGTCATTTTGCAAAACTGGGACCTGATCTAAAAGTAACTCGCAAATATTTTATCAGACCAAGGTCTGGTCTACAAATAACTGCAATAAAATTTGTGGGCACTCGTCATATAATGGTATAAAAATTTCAAACAAATTCACCAAAATAGAAAATTTCATTATCATTCGCCCATTTTAAAAGGCTTGTTTAATTTCCTTCAATTGCATTTAAAACATGTTAAACCCGCCAGAAATTGAAAAATAGACTATATAACAGTTCAGACAGTTAAAGAATTTATAAAGCTTACCATAATTCTGTTACAAATTCGTCCACAAATTCGTCCTCATTCGTACACTCCATCTTCCAACAGTTTTATCATTGTCACGCAACACCGGCCTGAGTGAAACAGTGGTTCGGATCACCGAATACAACAAAAGCCCAACTTGTGTTCATTCGATATTTGAAGGTTAACCAACAGAAGCCTCGTGGTATTTGATGCAAATAACGGCGGCTACACTGTTGGTTAGGAATGATGAGGTGCTGGTTGAACTCGCCTGGTCGGTAAACACAGTGTGTAACAGTGCTCTCGGGCGGAATGTCGTTCAGTTTGTAATCTGCTCGACATGAGAACCGTTCCAATGTCACAAAGTTCTTCGTAAATCCTATATAATGTTCTGAAGAAACTGCAAAATCAAGAAAATATTGGACATTATCTCCACCAATACAACAACAATATTATTTTGAAGCCTCGCCGGAATCTGCCATTGTTATGTTTACTACTAAAACCGCTGACCACCCTTAGCTCACTTTAAGCGCTGGATGCGAAGCAGTTGCATCCCTGTACAAATGCCGAAAGTTTATCAACAAGGTCCTTCTTCCTGTCTTTTGAATGAAAGGATACGTCAAAAAACTTTAAAATCACTTTCAGCATACTGACGTTAAACTTGCTTAGTTTGTCCTCTTTCACATAGTCACACAAGCAGAAAATGTCATATGTCATGGGATGTTGTAAACTGAGTCTCTCTTCAATTGTGTGAAGAACGTCTTTCCTTTCTTGCTCTATTTCTTCTTCCAATAATTCCTCTGGAGTGATTTGCTCCCTGCCGGGCCTCCTTCTCTTTGCTGCCAGCCGAGAAAAAATATCCTTGAACTTGCGTTTTGGAAATCCATTCCTCTCTCCCAAACAGTCTGTTATTTCCTTCATCCCTTGCAGTACGCATGTCCAGGGCAACTTGTGCTGGATCTGCTTTTAAACCTGATCGCTCACCGAGATCGAATTTGGCTGCATTTTCACTAAATCTTGTCGCTCCTCCTCGTGTTGTGTGCAAAGCCCAACCCACGCTAAGGCTTTCACGTTCTGAAGCCAGTTGTTCCCCTGCCTGCTTTAACAGAGGAGTACTGTCTCTTTCGACTGTGTCCACGGTTGAGAATTTTTCTGCCCACTCTCTCCTTAATTTGTCGTATGAGGTTTCAGAAGATTTCTTCCTATCATGATCCCCAACCTCTAGGTGGATTTCAAGATCACTAAACTTCTTAAACGCCTTACGGCAACCAGGCTCAGAACATTCGAACATGGCATCCTGATCAGGTTGAGATACTGCGGTGAACTTACAGTAGCGGCTGCATCGAAAAGGAAAGAAATCCTTTTTTTACTAAAAGACCAGTTTGTCCTTGATGGCTATTATAGAGCTTATCATAGAGGATAAGTTTCCCTGGACCTTTTCCAAACGCCTTCCAAACGCGCACACCTCTTTCTTCGTACGCAAAATTGTGAAACTTGCTAAAACCGTCCATTTTGTTCACCAGCACATTTTTTTGATCTTCACTAATTGAACATACGCAGGCTGTTGTACCTTTCACAGGACGTTCTGACAAGGCAACATACATATCACTTGCCGATAGTACGTCATGGCCTTCATTACAGTATCTTCTGATGGTAGACTTCATTGGGCATAAGATACGGTCACAAACATCTTTACCGTACTGCGGTTCCGAGAAGTCAAACCTACAGACCTCAATACCACTTCTCTCCCCTACATCTCTAACAGCCACTGTAAGATTGTTGTTGTGATAGCACCCCGCTTCATCAGATCTAAGGAAGGCTTTTGTGACGTTTGGTTTCTGGGCCTTGATAACACCCAAAACATTTTCAAGAATGGAGCAAACTGCAAACCAGTCTTGCTGGCAGGAGCCGTCTACGAGGTGGGCGTAAGATTGCAACTCCTTATCTTCATCACCAGCCTCACACGACAGAACTGTGGAAATGTGCCAGCTGATTCCGCGCTTTCCGAACCAATCGGACTGTTTTCCCCTGAATTTTCATGGCCCAGTCCATAACTATCAGTACATGGTCTCCATCCGCTAACAATTTGAGAGCATCCTGCTTTGCGCTGTCCTGATTGACGGAACGTAAAATATGTGCTTTCCAATGAATTATGTCGGCCTTAGCTTGCTCAAAGTCGTACAGGAGATCTTCCTGGTGTTCTTTGCTGTACAAATTAGCTGAGGAAGATGTAATTTTAGTCTCAATGTCACCTAGGACAGACTTCAGGGCTTCGCAATCTGTACAGATTGTACTGTGTAAGTGAGAGCATTTCTCCTGGAAATCTGGGTCGCAACCGTCGGAGAGCGCGAACTTCCGACAGTGATCTGGGCATGTGGATTCGTCATCTTTGCAATGAACACGATAGTTGGTTTTTAAGTAGCGCTTACCATCTTTCAGTGCGCGCCTTGCATCATTGCACCACAGCTTACTCACCCCTGCTTTCTCTAATTCGTCCAAAATTCGTTCAACTGTCTGAAAACCTGAAGCACCATCAGCGGCAGTGTTGTCTAGGCCTTGGAGTGATTTACGTTGCGATGCTTCTCGCACCTCAAGAATCTTATATAAGGTCGATTGGCTCAGTGGTTCAAACTGCTCCTCTTGACATAACTCTAAGTACTGACTGATCATAGTGGATCTTGTAACTGTGCGCACTACGTTTGGCATTTCTATCGTTTCTCCACTATCAAGTTTCAGGACTCTGTTACCGTAAGCAACGTCCTGATAGAAGTAAGGCCGATTAGCAAAATCAATGAAATGCTCCACCTTGAGCATGTCAAGTCGCTGACGATGTCTGATTTCCTTAACCAGGGGGGCTCCTGGATTGTGCATTTTTGCGTGAGCCCTTGCCCGCTTGATTTGCCATGATGAAAGTTTTTCATATGGCTCATGAATTTTCTTCAAGGTGTCAATCGGAAACCTATGAGCATATAGGCTCAATATCTGCGTTTTCACGTTCTTTGAATTCGCATTTTTAAACGCACTCATCAGCATTTTAAGATCATCAGACACTTGATATTTATCCTCTTCTTTTGAAGCCAGTGCGTTAAAAAGTATTTCAGCATCTTGTGGACATATTACTTTACAAACAAGCAAACAGTCTTCCTTAGCTTTCTCCACACAGTTTTTCTGCTCCTGCTTACTACACTTGTCCCATGCAGTTTTGAGCTGGGAGTCAAGTGGTCTGTGCTTCTCACCTGGTATGTGATTTGCAATTTCATTCATCGCTGAGTTGTATACACAAATAATGTTTTCAGTAGAGACTCCAGGAGAACACTCGGATGCCATTCCTGGGGTCCACAATGACCAATCTTTGTTAGGCAGTGCATGTTGTCCAATGGGAGTGGACGCCGTGGCTTCTTCAACAGCTAATACAGCCTTTTGCTTAGAAGTCCTATAAAACAAAATAAATGTTCTAAAATCTTTCACTATAATGCAGAGGCGTAGCCAAAACGTTTTTAGAGGTACGCACAATCAATTTTCAAACACTCCCCTGACCTCCTCCCCCACCCTCAAGTCCCAAACCTTTCTTTTTTCCGACTTTTTTTAGGTACGCACGTGCGTACGAGCGTACAGGTAGCTACGCCCCTGTAATGCAAAAACAAATAAATAAATATTGACTAAATGAAGCGGTATTACCTTTATTTATGGTTGTATAATGTTCGTATTTTACTATTTGAAATTAAATGAAATAAATGATGAATTAATCGAATTAAACACTTTCCATTGCTTGTTTCAAAAAATACATTTCCAGCAATAAAAACATAATTTAAAAATCAACGGAGGTGTACAGACCTGTTCAACTCAGATTGACAAGAGTCGTCTTCGCTTAATAGCTGTGGGCGTAGCCAGTTTGCATCTTTTTCAATCTTCTCTTTGTGCTTCTTTCGACATGCCGTACATATAGCTGAAGAAAGAAAGGATAACGTAATGATAATTAAATTAAGAATATGAAATTATAAAACGATTTGAAAACAACCCAAAGTGTCACGAATAACAGAATATCGCGTTGGTCACTCTGGTATTTGTGTTTTCTTACTTTTGTAGATTTGCGCTTTAAAGAATGAGAAAGAGATACTTACGTGATCCTACACCTGCGTTCTTGCCAAACAAGTTATTTATTTCCTTCGCCTTCTCAAAATTGATTACATGCCTACCAGTGACATACTTAAATTTTTCTGAACGAAGCAAGGTGGAAACAAACTATGAAACACTTCGAAAGATGCACAATGTTTACTTTTTATTCGACTTCACACGAGAATCCTGTCACGAAAAGGTCAGCGGTCACTCGATTAGCTGTTGGTTCAAAATATAAAATGGTGTTCAGTTGTCGTATTGGTGGAGATAATGTCCAGTAGTTGCTTGATTGGGCAGTTTTTTCAGAACATTATAAAGGATTTAAGAAGAGCTTTGTTTACACTGGAACGGTTCTCATCTCAAGCAGATTACAAACTGAATGACATTCCGCACGAGAGCACTGTTTACACACTGTGTTTATACCGACCAGGCGAGTTCAACCAGCACCTCATCATCATTCCTAACCAACAGAGTAGCTGCTGTTATTCGCATCAAATACCACGAGGCTTCTGTTCATTAAACTTCAAATATCATCGAATGAACATAAGTTGGGCTTTTGTTGTATTCGGTGATCCGAACTACTGTTTCACTCAGGCCGGTGTTCAGGGTGTTGCGTGACAATGATTCAACTGTTGGAAGATGGAGTGTACGAATGAGGACGATTGTAACAGAATTCAGGTAAGCTTTATAAATGCTTTTATGTCTGAACTGTTATATAGTCTATTTTTCAATTTCTGGCGGGTTGAACATGTTTTAAATGCAATTGAAGGAAATTAAACAAGCCTTTTAAAATGGCCGAATGATGATGAAATTTTCTAGTTTGGTGAATTTGTTTGAAATTTTTATACCATTATATGACGAGTGCCCACAAATTTTATTGCAGTTATTTGTAGACCAGACCTTGGTCTGATAAAATATTTGCGAGTTACTTTTAGATCAGGTCCCAGTTTTGCAAAATGACAATTTTTATGGAGGCCCTTCGCCACCTGCTCGCCTGGTACCGATAGGAGGGTGTACGAAAAAAATCATAACTAATTTTCTGCGACATGAACCAGGTTGATTTTACGCTTAAAAGAAAGTTCATTACTGACATATATCTCTGTGTAAATATGAGCTTGCTGTGAAAAAAAAACATCGTCACAGGGCGCTTCGAGTTTTAGTCAAAAATCAGTGATACGAACGACGGATTGGCTTACCCTATGGTCGCTTCGGAAAAAACGACCAAACTCAAGTATTAAAAGAAACGAGGCCAAACAAATACGATTTTCGTACTTACGGCATGATGTTTTACTTCTGCAGAAAAAATGAAAGAATTTCATTTACCGCCGAAAATTGACCGGTCGGATCTTAGACGGAGTGCCTCTTAAACCCCCATCCAGACCCTCCTCATAGTGACCAAGCTCAAATTGGAAAGAGGTTTCAAATTCTGTTTTGCAACAGTATTTGCAACAAGTACTGCTCAGTAGACTTCATTTGAATGGTCACACTTTAGGATTTCATCCACAGACTCAAACGTTAGAACCACCTTGTACAGCATAATAAACAGCACCACAGGAAAGTACTGCTCCATAGCTTTCATTTGAATGGTCATACTTTAGGATTTCATCCTGATTCAAACGTTAGAACCACCTTGTACAGCATAATAAACAGTACCACAGGAAAGTACTGCTCAATAGCTTTCATTTGAATAGTCACACTTTGGGATTTCATTCACAGACTCAAACGTTAGAACCACCTTGTACAGCATAATAAACAGCACCACAGCAAAGTACTGCTCAATAGCTTTCATTTGAATGGTCACACTTTAGGATTTCATCCACAGACTCAAAAGTAAGAACCACCTTGAACACCATAATTAACAGCACCACAGCAACGTACTGCTCACCAACTTTCATTTGAATGGTCAGACTTTAGGGTTTCATGCAGACTCAAACGTTTGAATAACTTTGTACAGAATAATAAACAGTACCACAAGAAAGTAATAAAACTCCAAGTTTAATATGTGAGGCTCCATTATTGCAGCTTCTTAAGATGCTGCATAACTGCAATGATCTCTTTCCTCAAATTCTTTCACCCGCAATTCATTATGAATAAATTAATCATTTCTTATACACATTGTCACAGAATTTGCCAAAAATTTGTGAAATGTCTTCATGCAGATGCATCAGTGAAAAAAAAAATGGTCAAATGCGTGAAAAATTAGTTACCAGACCCTTTATTCACATGTTTTTTTTATTCAAAGCATCTATGGCAGCTATTCTCGGGTTTAGCCACTGCAAGCAATATATTTGCTTTTAGAATCATTTCTACACTAAGACCAGGATAAGAGATTGTCCATTGGCCAGGAGAACCAGAAGAACCCATTACCTGGTTTTGCTCCCTCACTTTCAGTTATGGCTGCATGTCACAATAAAAGTACCACTGCCAAGCCACATGATACAATAAACCCTTTCACTCCCAAGAGTGCCAGATGTTAAAATTAAAAATATATATATTAAAAAATATTGAAAAACAAATGCTACCAAGCAAAAGTACTGTCAAAGAGGTTTCATTTGAATGGTCACACCATAGGATTTCGTCCACAGACTTAAAAGTTAGAACTTTATAACACTCTGGGAGTGAAAGGGTTATACGACTCTTGCTTAAAAAAGAGCCAATAATAATTTTTTTAAGGATTTTTCCCATTTCATTGTGGCTTTTTGGCTTTCCCTCTTTGAGACATGCTGCTCAGCTTTCGAAAAGTCCTAGTGGGTGCATAGACAAGGAGACTTGTTAAAGAAAATTTGACTTTCAGCCATACATATGGGGCTTACTTACATTGTAAACTGCTATGGTAACATAATTTAAAAGAACTTCACAAAACAATAACCCTTAAAAACTTACTTTAAATCATCACTTCCTCTGAATAATAACCCCATGCTGAAGCAAAGAACAATATAACAGTCCCTTGCTATTACTGTATACAAGGAAATGCAATATTTTAAACATGTAACCAAATTCATGTTCCAAAAACCAAATTTATGAAATTATGGGATTTGATCAGATATTCGGAAAGGGCATGATGAAATACCCTTCTAATTTAGAAGGGTTTTGATGAAGTCATATTATTTATAGCATATAGCCAATATCTCATCCCCAAATAATTTATTAATTGCAATACAGGACTGTACTCCAGCAGTGACCGGTTGCCATTAAGGAAACTAACTTTTGTCACCCTCCCAGTATTAGTTCTCACTTGTTGGGAGTACACATTCTAAGTTATAAGTTCTTTGGGCAACAAGAAAAACTGAGTTTTTGCACAAAGCTTAACTGCTGTGCACCCTAAATTTTATGGTTGGACCCCCTTTGGGTTCCCTATCTGTATAACTCTTAGAGCATTCTAAACTGGAAAAATCTTGCTTGCCAGCAATAAATATTTGTGTGTGTAAAAGTGGTTTATAAATGTCTTCATGGGTTGGCACCAGAATATTAAAAATTTTATGTTGTAAATTTACAAACCGCGAGTCTGCCTACACCCTGAGGGACTCTGTGAGCAAAGTTAATGTTCCATTGCCATGGGCAAATTTCTACAAAATAGCTTCAGCTATAGTGGTGCTGTTGCCTGGAACAGCCTACCTCGTGAAGCAAGGCAAGCAGAGTCTCTTGGGCAATTTAAAAACCTGATAAAGGATATATTTAAAGGCACAGCATTCATGGAAAGCAGCTTTAAGTTTAGATTTTAGTCCATATTGTATCATATATATAGGGCTTAAAATTGCGCCTGTATCGGGTGCATTTGCGACTAAAATTTGCCTATTAGTCGTGATTTTGCGACTGTTTTACGGCCTACAGGTAGCTAATAAAGGAATTATATTCAACAGTCTTGTGTCTTACTTGTAACTGGTTGTTGTAATAATTTTATTCGAAAAATCCTGCGAAATTCACATTTAATGTTGCGTGACTTAATCGTCGATTTCATGCCCCATTAACGCGGTTTCCAAGAAGTGTATCACGGGCGCACTTTTTCAGACTTTCTCAGAATGTTCTCGTTTCTCATTTCCGGTTCCAGTTCCTTTGCCGTAATTGCGATTTTTTGCGACTAAAATTTTCGAACTTGCGACTTAATTTTAGGAATTACTCGCAAATTGCGATAGAGATTTTTTTTTTAATTTTGAGCCCTGATATATATATATATTAGATCTTAGAGTAGCTACATTAAGATTTTAGTATAAAATAATAAACTTTTAGTATTTACTTTATTCAATATGTAATATAGCTGATGAATTTTACCAAGCATAAATAAAGAATATCTATCTATCTATCCCAGCCTTATCTCATCAAATCCCATAATTTCACAAATTTAAGTTTTTGCGACAACATACTTTGGTACTCTGTTAAGTGTTAATATACATGTACTACAAAAAAGGTGATTCTCAAAGCGTCAGTCTACAGCTTTCACGGCTTAGAGAAGACTTGAGCCTCAAGCTTAGAAATCTCCATCTCTTGTTTGGCCTCTTCAGATCTTATTTCCTCCAGATCTTTCTCAAAGCGTTGCTTCAGAAACAAGTTAGAGGCTTCCCGAACTCGTTTCTCTTGCTCTGTACGAGCTGCTCGGATCCCATTTAGTTTTTCTCTCGCAGAATCTAACAGAGCTTTGGATTGATTTTCATTTTCACCAAATTCACTTGCCATGCCCTCTTCCATTTCTACATCAACATTAACCTCATCTCCATCATCTTCTTGAGTATCATCATCTTCCTGCTCATCGCTGCTTGCCTCCTGAAGGATGGCTAACAGCTCATTCCTGTCTTCCTCATCGCTACCACCATCCTCTTCTGGCATTCTAGACAGAGGAGAAGGCATGGAGGTGTTCAATAAGTCAATGTCAGATACAACACTCTCATCCGGTTTCTCCTCATCTTGTAGTACCTCAAAGGTGACATTAGAAGCACTGAGATCAGTTCTAAGCAAGCGCTTGACTTCCTTTTCAATCTCTGGGGACTCTACTAACTTTTTCTTTGCTGTTTTTCTAAATCTTCGTTTGCGGACATTTTTGAGTGGGCCAGTAATTCCATGATTCCAAACAAATTTCTTAGATTCTTTCTTGGGTGAAATCTCCTCATCATCCCTCGTGCTGTCATCCTCAGAGCAAACTAACATTTGACAGATGTCAGCTGTCTTGTAAAAGCTCTTGTTGTCCACGGTCTTGTGAGATTCTATTATACATGGTAGATCAACAAGCTTAGCGGATAAAGCTGCTCCATCAAACCTCACTGTCGCGTGTCTGTAATCGGCTTGAAATTCAATTGAAAGCCTCTCCTTAAGTGAGCCATTTTGGATTGCATGCCGTAATGCAGAGGCATAAGCCTGGGGTACGCGCAAAATAAACTGATTTTCTAATTCACCTCCATCAAACTTCGATTTTGAAGACATTATTGAAAACACCAGCCACCAATTACCTTGACAAAATAGCCGCCATTTTGACGAAGAAGAAACACAAGTTCTCTGATTTGGAAAGAGTTTCCTCCAAAGATTCTAAACTTTCCCACCTTTTAAGTTCTCCAATAAATCCGTTCCTTTTTCTCACTTTCTTGTAACGGCTTCTTTCCTTCTTTGGGGCGGTTATAGCTTAGAATTTTCGTAACAATGATGCGATAACTTCAATACAAACATTTCCTCGTTTATCACTTCATGTTAGACAAAACAAAGATGACCAAGTAGTTTCGTAACCAGATCGCACTCGTTCTTGTCCTGATAGAGCGATTTTCGTATGACCTTGAAATGGAACGCGCGTACAGAGCCAAAACAACAAATGAACGCGAAAAGTAAACATTAGATTGCTTTATCGAACAGAGTCAAACGCGCGCGGATTTTGATTGGCTTATCGAACATACAACGTGTCGTATACAAAAAAAGTAATTTTCCGTTTTTTGAAGAGGACTTTACAACTCTGGCGTAGCCTATCCCTTGCAAAAATGGTACCAGATTTTGGCAGACTATGCAGTAAGTGGAAGTTTTGCAGTCAGTGCACGCGAAAACCGCGTATGCTACAATACCGCTCGAACAATTTGCGAAAAATTCATCGCGACCGGAGATTGTCAAGCACATAAGATAGCTATCGGGACTTTCGAGAAACGGGACCCAATCACGCGTGATCTCGGTATTTTGGAGGAGTAGGGGGCGGGCCGGAAGATTTAAAAAACGTATATCTGCAAGCCGTTATTTGTGCGAGTTTACTTCCGCTGTTTTGTTGCTTTCACCATTTCATATCATTTGGGTAATTTTCAAAATAGCTCATGCACGCAATGCGTGCCTATGTTATCCATGCGGCCCGTCATCTTCGATCGTCAATGTACGGACGAGGCATCGCAGGTAGCTGCAGGTTAAAAGCTTATTTTTAGCTAGACGTGAAGACAAGTCAAAGTTGAAACTGAAGTTTAGACAAACTACCGAAAAATTTTCATCGATGGCGATTAGTTATTCAACTCTATTCAAAACTGACTCTAATCCTGGATTAGTGTTAATCGGCTACCAAATAACAGGGCAAAATACAGAAGGCATGCACCTCTTCGGAACCTCTACTTTCATTGGACCTGGATATCACGCAGCTGTGTTGTTTACAGGACTAGCATGGCGCCTCGCAAAATAAGGCTAGTTTATAAATGCGACACTGCTTAAATTCTCCTTCATTTAGAAAGGAAAACGTTTGTCTTGGACAAATAGATCATCATTAGAGAGGGTTAACTGTTAACTGTATTCACAGAAAAAAAGACGTCAAACCAAATGCGAAAATAAAAAAAACAAATATAGCAAATTTTAAAAAACGTTTTAAAAGTTTCAATTTTTCCGCACGTTATGGAGCATAACTTGTTTTAGGTTTTGTTTTCAATTTTTTTTCTCGCACGTTCCGGCCTTCGCATTGTCTTACATTATTTATTATAATTAGTGAAAATATTTAAAACACACTTCAATGTGAATATTTTTACTGAATATGACTGTTATTCATGAGTTTCGCCGCAGTGAATTAATGAAGTGATTAAACTTTTCATTCACCCATGCGCAAATCATACCAAGACGATATTTGAATTTTGTAAACGATCTTTTAGTTTGCTGCTCTGTCGAAACTCGTCATTGATCGCTTAAATTTAGACTATCAAAGCAAAGTTCGCCAGGATTTTAAGGCAAGTGGGAAGAAAGAAATATGTCATGCATACAATGAGGATTAAATGCAAGAATTGTACAATCGATATTGCACAGGTCAACACTGCGAATGGACCTCATCATGTCAGCGTCTCTCTAACAAGGAAAATGGTTCCGTTCATAATTACTTGCGTTGAGACCCACGATTCTTAAGGTTATTCTTCATTTAGGACTGCTTGTGATAAATACGGTGTATGAGGTAAGTAATATCTAATTTAATAAGTAGAACCATCGATAGCCCGAGGTAAAGTAGCCTGGAGAACACTGAGGCATTTTTCTTCTCTCCATTGCGTGGCTCGCGCTCCGCGCTCGTTTCTTGCGCTTCGCGCTGGCGTACCATAGAAGCGCCTATTGTGCAGGCTAGGGCAAAAATAAACCGTTATAATTCACGACATTTTGAGTATGAATCAAGACCAAATTTATTTCTCTTTACCGACGTACAAGTAAAACTTATCTGTCGTTCATTACGCCAGGCACTTTTATAGAAGTAAAAGTACTTTTGATAACGAAGCTGCGTTGAAACGTGCTTTATTTTTATTTCAAATTTGCTCTCCTCAGTTGATAATATGTAACTACAAACAAAGTCAAGTGGTAGGAAAGTTGTGAAGAATTGCTACTCTATTTAGAAATTATTCAAAAGTTGAATTTAAAGATGATGTCCAAGCTAAAGTTGTGAAATGTTGTTATATATTTCCCATGATTACCTTTTCATTTGTATAGATTTAATTTGCTGATCGAATCTATCTGTCATTTAGACCGGGCACTTTTACAGCAGTAGAAGTACTTTTGATAATGAAGCTGCGTTAAAACGTGCTCCCTCATATCAAACACAAGGAGAGTGTTAATTCGGCGCAGCCGAGTTTTTATAGCACACTTCGAGGTGTTTGGATATCTGATGAAACATTCTTTCGAGTATTTGATGTAGCTTCTCAAACTGATCATTAAATGTGGAGAAAACGAAGGAATAAAATCGCCAAAATCTATGCAAATTATATCCTTCACTGTAGTGATTTCCTGAATTATTATTATTAATGAGATTTAGAACTGACTGTCTTCAGTGAATCATTTACCTTGGTCAATAAGAACATCATTGTAGTGTCTTGGTATAAAAATATTATTTATGAATTGGCAATAATGGGTTCGTTATTATTGCGTTAATTTCCCTTTTCTTGTCCCAGTTTTGCAGATAACAAACTGAGAATTGCTAACGAACGAAGGATCAGTATCAGTCTAAGTCTGACAGAAAAAGCAGGACATTTGCAATGTAAGTACTTATGACAAATTTTCTCTTTCTCCTGCATTAGAGGAATTCGTCAATAGTGTGGCGCGAACTCAGAGATTATTGCGGAAAACAATATTTAGTAAAAACCTCGGCCGAAAGAAATAACTAAACTTGCCACGCTACAATAGGCTTATTTTGAAATTCAGACTGAAGGTCTCTTTTAAATCAGTTTGATTAATTGTCTTTCCCTTTTTGTACTAGAGGTATAAAGATAACATACCATCGCAAATCCAGTACTCAGCAGTGACTAGTCTGGAAGATGCAAAAAACAAATTGTTTTATGTTCCAAACACAAAGTAAGAGGTACGTAAAACTCTGATATTTTAATAACACTCCACATACAAATAGACATCAATATTGCCAGTTACCTTGCACTCAGGATCTGTTTCATTTGTTCATCAGGCATAGTCAAGCAAAAACAGAAATATCATAAACACGCGCGAGGCAATTGTTTCGCGCGTGTCCTCTGTCTCGTTTATTGCTCGGCCACCCTATGACTGGGGATATCTACTTAGGTCTAAGCTTAGCAAGCCTCTTTATATCGTCCAGGATAGAACATCTCATATACAGGCGCGCCTTTCTTAAACGTCCTGAAAACCTTTTTGACCGGAAATGCCAAGTTTAATACAGAATAGGTTTAATGGTTTCAAGCAGAGTTTATAATAGCTTTAGGGGTCGAAATTTATTTTGGAGCTTTAAGAAACCCATATCAAATGTAGTGACATTACAAGAGAAACCTAAAAGCACTTTTTTTCTCTTTCTATTGAACATAAAAATCGAATTAGGAAATTAAAACAAAAGGCTAGAAAATAACCTTAAGTGTGTCGGAAATAACTGAATTTCAATCCTTTACAGGATGCCGAGTTAAAGGTCAGGATTCAAGATACGGTACGTCCAACGCAATTTCAAAGGCAAGATATAATTCTATTTATATCATGTAATGCAAATTAACACAAAAGTCATTCATTAAATCCGTTACCACCGGGATTCAAACTCGGGTCATATTGAAAGGTGGCGACCTCAGCTACCTACAATTGTAGTTTGTTCTGCCGTTGGATTCAACTCACTAAAGTAACTAAAGAAATCGAGCACACAATTATCGATAAAACAAAATCAATAACGGAAAGATGGCCAATAGCTGCAAATGTGGTGACCCAAAGCTAGGTGGAGGGTTTCGTGCGTTCCACTTGGTGCTTGTCTCACTTTCTCGTCCCGTAGGTATGGAGTACAGCTTGGAGTGTTCTGCGACGTCAGCTGCCCCGCGAGGTGAAACCGGCGACATTCTAGCGGCATTGCACACGGGTACAGTTATCGCAGATCAACGCAGTTGACTGGACGGCTCAATCCAGAGCTAACCGATACTATACTGTACTGTGATCGCCTAGGATGACAGGTAGTTTCACCCGGGTCACACCGGATTTAGTTCACCGGCAATCAAGTACTACCGCCGAACGGACGGTCTGTATTCAAGCAGGGGTCACAATTTTGTTTCAATTTTCTGTATCGCCGAAAATCCCAAAATATAACAGTTGGAAATCAGATTGCAATTTCAGAGAAAGACTTGTTGTTGGTTTAATAATAATGGTGTAGTAACTTAGCTTGAAAAAGTCATATTTATAAACTACGCATGAACAAATGGATGAATGAATCAAACGGCGATCCTGGAAATATCGATGGCCCAGGAAGTTGCAAAATAAAACACAGAATATTAAATTCTGCCTTTCACGGGATTCGAACCCGTAAAGTTTGCCATATGTTGCAAACTAAACTGAGTTCAAGCAATTTATCTGGTATTATTAAATTGTCTTTTGTAGAACATCAGAAACAATAACACTGAGAAGATCATGACTTTTCCATATTTACTTTTGAAAAATTGACATCCGATCATTATAATCCAGTAGTGACTTGCTGTGTTTTACAAGTTTTCAGAGCAACATTTATGGCTTCTGCACCAAACTATCATCCGTCCGAACCCAGGATGAATTACGGGGACATCTTCTGGCAGGTCGCCGACGTTAATCGTCACA
The DNA here is from genome assembly GCA_024195265.1 of Dendrophyllia cribrosa. Classification (NCBI taxonomy): domain Eukaryota; kingdom Metazoa; phylum Cnidaria; class Anthozoa; order Scleractinia; family Dendrophylliidae; genus Dendrophyllia; species Dendrophyllia cribrosa. The sequence goes on from JAJLRJ010000009.1 coordinate 38,000,228, forward strand.
GTTAAATGGAGGGTAGCTCAACCCAGAGCCAACAGATAGTATACCGTGCTGTTATGAAGGCAGGCTTTTTATCGGGCCACTGGCGAGCTCTATATCATGGCTGCCACTACCGCCAGAGGACAGTGCGTACTGAAGTGAGGGTCATACAATTTCGTTTTAATTTTTTGAATCAAAAATGCAAATATTATATTGAAATTTCTTATTGCTCTGTAATAATAATATAATAATTTTACATTAAAATGTGAACTACGGATGAAAGAATAAATGAGTTAGTTAAAATGATCATGGAAACCTTGGCCTATACAAACAGTTATCAATAAAGCGCTCAGTTGTAAGGAATTCGAGCCTATGCAGCAGTTCAGTTTGCCATATAAAATGATATAAGTGCTGCCGTAATTGAAAGAGCTCTACCACTAATTGCTTACGGAACTAGGCCAACTGCAGGAGTTGCAATTATTTTTGTCTATTGTGGGCGTCATGGACAAGAACTGGAGATGAAAAATTATCACGAGTTACATTAGGAGAACTGCCACCTTTTCATAACTTGTACTAACTGACTGCGTTTTAAGTTTGCAGATTACTACAATATTTATCATCAGCTGGAAAGAGAAACATTCAGTGGAATGACAATAAAACTGAACATGTTTTGAGTTGGAGTTTGAATGAGTTGGAACTTCTCTCACCACGTTTGGCAGGTTACAGTCATAACGACAAGTTCAATCGGTATGTTTATATGACGTATTTATGACAGCTAGGCCAATCAACACCAGCAAGTGACTTTCAAGACAAAACTGTTAACCTAAATCTTCCTTGTGGAGATAGGAAAACCCCTCGGAGCTAGATGACAACCACTAATAATAATAATTTAACAAACAAACTTCAGTACACGCCTATCCAAAGAAGTCCGGATTGGAAACCTGGGGAACAAATGGTGTGTGTGTCTGTGTGTCTGGCTGGGATTGGGAAGGGGCTGTTGGATTGGAGATGTGAGGGGGGAATGGGTTATATGAATGTTCTCACTGGCAATACATGCCAATAACGTTTGTAAGGCGAACTTCAATATCCACTTTCCCGCCATTAGAGTTTGATCATTATTGCTTACTCTGGTGGTTTCAATTTTTTTTTTAGGTTCGTCTTCAAACTGAACCAGATTCGTTACAAAAATACGAAAATAACCTTTATTCTGAGGGAAAATGGATTGTTTGCTAAAGAAAACAGCACAAATTCATGTAAGCATGCCTCGAAAAGTGGTATACGTAAAATATGGGGACTATGTTTCTCACGTTTGGGCGGACATTATAGCATTGCCAATACTGAGGGTCAGTCCCAGGGGTTTCGAGGATCAAGGGAACATGACCAATTTCAAGGGGAACAGAGAAAAAAAATAGGGAACACGGGAACCTTGAAAGAGTTTTGCGGATCACGGGAACAAACATTGTCAACATTGTGAAGGGGAATCTGACAAAAAATTGAAATAAAAGACGTAAAAATCACTTTTCTGACCTTTGTTTCGACATCGTTTTTTTTTAAATCGATTTTGCGTCATCTGCTATTTGTGAATACAACCAACAGTCTGCAGAATATGGCAGAACTCGACGAGATCTCGCGCGTGCAGAGCCATTTTTAGCCGCGTACACCGCGTGCAATACGACCGGAAGTCCGGAACTCACGCGTGCATGGTTGATGATGCCGCTTAAAAATAATAGCAATATTAAAAGAGTTCATCTTCCTTAATCAAAGCAAGCATTAAAAAAAGGTGAACACGATTTTGCCCGGCTGCTTTGAACATCCAAACCTTCTTTTATCGCCAACAAGTTAAATAATTTACTAACTTGACCTTTTTGATGTGTTCTAAAAAATGAAGCATATTTTAATTTCAAGTTAAATACAACGAAGTTCTTGCTTATTTACCCCCCGTTGCTGCCTGTACAGAAGAAACGTGACAAACAACTGAAATCGCCCCACAATGCATTGCCAACTTAGTGCTCCGCATCATGTTCTGCGCCTCATGATGTCACTGAGTTGCAAACAAGTTGCTCGTGCATGTGTTATGGTGACCGGAAAAAGGTCAGAATGGTCGATTAAACAATATTTTTGTACTCCGTTAAGGTGAACTTGATAACTTGATGTTCATGACTACAGATATCTGTATTCAGTTGATTAAACAAACAAAATACAGTGTTTCAAGCAACAGTAAGATGCTTAAGTTCGTGCTTCAAAATGCAGGAAAATGCATCTCCGGGAGACTAAACTTTAAAAAATTTACCGGGGGGGCATGCCCCCGGCCCCCCTGGAGGGAAAGGTCCCCTTCGGCCCTTCCAATCGTGTGCCCACCTCAAACTCATTGCCCTCCTGTTCAAAATCTTAATGAAACCCCTGTTTACCTAGTTCTCTTGAATCTTGAACGATTTTATTAACAGGCTATCACTCCTATCAGTTTGCATCATTATGTGAGTAAGAGATGCTATGAGCGGGACGCAAATCTCGCCTTCTCATTGCAGTTTTGCCTAAAAACAGATAACTAAAAGTATTCTTCAAAAGCTTCATGCCTCTCAGTTTTCAGCAGCTACCGCGTGCAATGCTGCGATTCTGGCGTGCGAAATGAGCGTTTAGAAAAAAGGCTCGTGTGTGCAATTGTCATACTCTGGAAAATGGACTGAACCAATGGGCCGGCCACTACCGACCATTTTCTTGATGTGCGTGGATGACCATGGTCAAGAAACACAACAAGGGATCGGTGCAGCAGCGCGCGGACTTTTCGCGGGAATATTAACAATCAAAATGAAGCAATTATAGTCGACCATGACCGTGGTATAAATGGTTACGCGTAATTTACTTTTTTTTGGGGGGGGGGGATTGGGGGGACAAGGGTCGATCAGATTGGTAAGGTAGGGAACAAGTGAGGAAAAATGATGGGAACAAGGGAACACAAGCCAATTTTTGATCGGAACAAGGGAACATGGACCCCCCCAGGGAGACCCTCAATACTGTGTCATGCAGCATTCCTTTTGTTCAGCAACAAGGTCTTTGGAAACGAAAATGCTTATTAGTTATGATCAGGAGGCGCGGATAATGGTAGTTGAAGAGCTTGAAGAACAGGAGGCCGAGTCTAGTGAAATCCGTCATCCGTCTACTGATTTTGTATCTTTTCTATTTTTAGGGCATTTCCCGGCTTGGTCATGAAGTCACCATGAAGTTGTTTAGCTGGATTTCAAATGAGTGAAAAGTGATCGACATACGCTAGCCTTTCAACCGGGTTCAATCCATTGGGAAGAATCAAAGACAGACAAAGCTGCTGTCAGTATAAAATCAGAACACGAAGAATTTCATTTTCTGACAATGATATAATTATAAAATGTGTGGAAAAGAGTTGGAAGAATTTTCACATTGGTGGCATAAAAGTGATTGCAAGTAATGTATATCGATGAAGAGTTTTTTTTGCTTCGAAGGGGAAACAATTTTTGTTAATTAATATAGTAGAAAAAGAAAAATTTCGATTCAGCTGTTGCTCTCTTCTCGGTTTTCAAATTTCAGCTCACGAGTGAGAACTAGAGTTTACTATGTACAGTATGATATTTTCTACAGGTCTTTGTTTCAATTAACCATATTTTCTTCTACCTATTTTCTTACAAGATGTAATCCACATGGCTCGGTTTTTTGGAAGCTGATTGACACTAATCCAGGACTTTAAAATTAAACCAAGGTTTTGTTTCTACTGAATTCTATACTTTTTACTTGCGAGTGTAATTAGCCACAACGAAATATGAATGAAATCCAGACAGAAAACCTCATTGAAAATATAACATCGAATTAAACAAAATAAAACTAACTGAACACTAAATAAAAATAATTACTCAATCTAAAATTAAAGAAATAAATGACTATTTTACATGCAACACTATTAATAGTTATTATATCAATGGCGTTAGTAAACGTCGACTTTAAACTCGGTTTTGAAACATGTCAATGTGGATTTCTGTCATTTTCTTGCCTTACTTTCATACCATCCTATAATTAGTACTTTGAGAAAGAGAGACAGACGCAAACCTCGGATGAACACGCGCTATGATTAGTTTCCGAAATACCGAGCCAAGAACATTATTGTTCAGAAAAAAGCTGGATAAAAACAAGATAATTGAATTGAACAGTTTCTCGCAATATCCAATATCATTTTGTAACATTTTAATGCAATTCAATAAAATATTTTCATCGACCTTTGGCTTGGGTAGCAGTCATTTTTCGAGGCGGCAATAAATAAGGCCTGGAATACGTCGTAGGGGACTGATAAACAATTTCAATATTTTGGAAAAATTAATTATATGCTTAAAACTGGTCTCATATACAGCATCTCATTCCTCTCGCCTGCCTTTCTTGCTCTCTAAAATGACTGCTACCAGGCCTCATTAGCCTTCTCTTATTTTGTTTTAGACTCGCTGCGAGCGAGTAGAAAGAGGAAATTATTATTGTTTTAGGCTGAGCCTTAAAACAACTATTAAGCTATGATACACGCGGGTTCGTGAACATTTGTTGATCAGCGCGTAGGTGTTGCCAATGCTGTTTAACAAATGTTGAATAGTTTAATTATCGTGCCGAGTTGAATGTTGAAATAGGCCATTCAATATGTTGAACGTTGTGAAAAAAGTAATGACAGGCTCTATTCTGTTCAACTGACAAGTTGCAACTTGTTGAACATCGTCAGTCAATCGTTTTAAAATGTTGAATGTGTTTTCTACTCATTCAACAAGTTGCAACATCGTTCCGACATTTGTTGATCAACAAATGCTGAAAGATGTTGAACCATGCACATTTACAATCATATCAACTTATAATTACTGCCCTGTCATTAACTCTCAATTGCACTCTCGTCCATCATTCAAAGTATCTTATACAGGATCATTCACTCTCGTGTGCTCTTAATTATCAATTCTTCCTTGGCTAACAACGTTAAGCGCTCTTATCTATAGCAACATTCGTGCGTTACTCCACAAACTTCCATGCGTGTTAATCAACTTTCCTCTCTTGTAAACCTTAATTATTCGAGTGCTCTCTAATCAGCACTTAATTGCGCTAACGTAAACCCTAGGCCTAGCAATTTCTTGTCAACTCTCATGACGTAGAATTCGCTCTTGTCAAGCTCTGTACTCTTGCAACTTCACAAGTGCGCCTTTATGAAATCTCGCGCGCTTTCATCCATCCGTCTTTATCGCTTTTGTTAACCCTCGTAAGTTGTCTTCTACATTTAGTGAAGATTCGTTCGCTTCTTTCCTCATCATGCGCTTTCTTAAACCCTTTTTAACTGCTTTTAAATCTCATCCGTTCTCGTCAACATTCGTTCGCTCTCATTATTTATCCTTCGCTTTTTGTTAAACCTCGCACGATGATGTGGACTATCAAGCTTTCTTTCCGTTGTCTCGCATTTCTGCACTTGCGTTTTACGCAGTCGTTAGCTATCATGCACTGTCATTATTTCTTATTCGCTCTCGGCAATTGTCATATTCTATCGTCAACTCTCATCCCCTCTCTTGAATTTTCTTATGATTTTGTCAACTCTTACGGGTTCTCGGCAATTTTCTTATGCTTTTGTCATCTCTAACGCGATTTCGTAAACATTCGTACGCCCGTCCTTCACTTTAAGACTTGTCAGTCAACCTTTGTTCGCTGTTGTCAACTATAATTCACACTCGTCATTTTTTATTCGCTCTCGTCAACTCTCATGTACCTTCGGACACTGTCGTCAACTATCATGCGCTCTCGTCTCTCATTTCGGCTGTCACCAACATTCGGATACTGTCGTCAACTATCACGCGCTCTCGTTCTCATTCGTTCTCATCGACCTTCTTACACTGTCGTTAACTATCGTGCGTTTTCGTCATCTCTTATTCGATCTCGTCAATCCTTTTACACTGTCGTCAATTGTAATGCGCTTTCACCATCTCTCACTGATTTGCTCTCATCAACCTTCGGACACTGCCTTCAACTATCATGGGCTCTCGTAATTCCTAATTCGCTCTCGCCAACTTTGGTACGATCCTATGCCGGCTCTCGTCGATCCATTACTCTTTCGTCAACCCTCGTGCACTCTAGATCTAGTCATCTCTTGTACGCTCTCGTCGACTATTTTCCACTCCCGTCAACCCCAGTGCGTTTTCATCGAGTATTATGCACTCTGGCCAAACCTCATACGCTGTCATTTAAATTTACATGCGCTCTTTTTCATCTCTTACTTCACGGTTGTCTCTTCATGTTCTCGTAATTTCTCATGCCTTTCAAACGCTCTCATCAATCGTATGTGCTCGGCTTCAACCGTAGTATGTCTTCATCAACTCTCGTACCTAGTCACCAATCCTCGTGCGCTGTCTTCAATTTACATACACATGTTTTTACGTGCACTCATCTGCACTCTCGTTGATACGCACACACTATTAGAAACTCCTATGTGCTCTTGCAACTTCGTACGCCAACTCAACTCTCGGCAGCTTTTGTCAGTCAGTTCATACGATTTCATCAGTAATCATGCGCTCCCATCATTCAAATATGCCCTCTCGTCAACCTTCGTACATTCTTAGCAACTCTTCCGCGCTCTTGTCGGTCCTCGTAAGCTCTTGTCAACTCTCGTGCCCTCCTGTCTACCTTGGTACGCTGTCGTAGACTTTCTAGCCTTCTTGTCAAACTTCATTCGTCAGCCTATTGCACTGCCCATAAATATCGCTCGCTCGCATCAACTACCGCGCGTCCTTGTGAACTCCAGGCACCGGTTCCTGGAAAGCCGATTAAACTATCCCTCGATTAGCGGTTAATTCACGATTAAATTTCTTATTCCTAGAATAACTAATCGAGGGATAAAAAGGCGTACCTAAAAACGGATTTAACCCTCGATTAACTATCCCCCGATTAAACTCAGAATAAACCGGTTTGACCAGTTATTCACATGCAGGCGCGCGCGAAAATGACAATTCGCGGGGAAAAGGCGTCTTTACACGAAGCGTGCAAGCTCTTGTTTTCCATTTTGACTCAAATAGTCTCGTCACAAATTATACAAATTAAACCTTAATATTGGTTGCTTTAGTCGAAGAAAAGAAACGTAATCTCTTGCGATTTGGTCAAAGGAAACGAAATGAAAATCAATGATTCAGTTCAAAGCGATGTTCACTCCGTGAAGGAAAATCAAAACTTACAAAGCTGTAAACCGAATCGGTGAGTTCATTCGATTATTTTAATTGTCAAATTAGCTAAATTGTCAGCCATGTAACCTTTTGATTATCTGAATAATAAAGCAGTGATTTCAGAGAAAGAGCTTTCATAGTTTTATACCAACATCGTAGCTTTGATTGTGTATAGAGTTCACGCTAAAAAATCAAAACTTGTCTTTTATCTTCTTTTGACATCGATTTAAGCTTAAGCTTATTAAAGTTATATCTTATTTCTGCGATATTTCCCACCCTTTTCTACTGTAAGTGCTGCAAAATTAATTATTTAATTCAAAAATTCTTGGATAGAATCCCCAAACCGGCAAAACGATATGTAAAGAGTTTATACGACATTTTTAAATTTACGAGCGCTAAAAGAATAAGCTTATTTCATGGCGTGTTGTTCAGTTTTATCTTGTTTTTCAATAATATAACTATTAAGCTTCATATATTCTGCTTCGTGGAAGCCATGCTAAATACAAAAAATACATCTTTTGAATCTCACCGTTCAAAAAGTAAGAGCTTTATTATGTTATGTAATTGCCGAGACTGCAAGATTTGCGTGTTTGCGGGTGTTAGTCCGCCTTGACTCGATCATCTTTCACTGCATATTACATTTTTCTGCCGAAAACTCGATTTATTCTCTCCGGAATCTGTAAGAACAGAATTTTATCCCTCGATTAGGCTGATTTAATCTTGGGTTAGCGCTAATCGGCTTTTCAGGAACCGAGGCCTGTATACTCAAATAAATTACCACTTCCTTTTGTCGACCTTCGTGCGCTCTTATCGATCTCACATCACTAATAAAACCACCTTTTTATGGCGTCGTCAACACCAATGCAGGATCATTCGATCTCGTTAACTCTAATAATCGCCCACCCCAAATAATGCCATCTCGAATAAGCGCCCTGCACTCTGAAAGCCCAGAAAGTAAGCGCCCACATCTTAGCACCCTCCCCGCGCACACCTCAAAAACATTTTTGTACTAGTCCAGCTGGAAGTAAGAGGAGCATCAATTCTGTTCCCGAAATTGGCTTTAAATTTAATTCCTTGACTGATCGTTCAAAGTTCAGATTTTTAATAAACTGTTTATACTGTTTATGCCTTATTCATGTTTGAGTCTGAGTTTTGTTTTATTGTTTTATTTGGTTGAAGCGAAATGTACTTGTTATCCTCTATTTTGTTATTCTGCAAAAATGTCCTCATTCGATGAAAATGTTGAAAAAAATAATAAGCACTAACCCTCAAATAACCACCCACCTTGAATATGGTGAGCACCCAACCTCAAGGTCCCAAAATGAAATAAGCATCCAGGGCACTTATTGCAATAAGTATGGTGTAAGAGAGTAACTACAAAATAAGAGGGCACGGACATGGTAAAGAAAACAAAATATGTGAAAAAATAATATAGGGTTTGTCCTCATAATAGTTACAGTATATAACATCTGGAAGGCAAAATACATAGTAATGTTGACAAGAACAAACTTTTTCAGGTAGATGAGGGACATACAACCCAGTACAGAAAAGCAGTGTACAAGATAATATATGAAATACAGTTCAGTGTTGCATCGATGGTGTCTGTATTGTTGTCAGGATACCGGCAAAACTATGATTTTGTTTAACCTGTATACACCTAATTCAATAAAGGTTGCTTTGGCAGTTGGTCATTGGTAATTGGGAATTGGCATTTGGCATACGGAACACAATGCAATGCTTCGCTTGAATGACCGCCAAACAATAGCTTCCCAATGCCCAATTACCAATGACCAAAGCAACCTTTATTGAATTAGGTATATAAATCAGCAATTTAATATTTGTTCGTTGGTTTGCCGTTGAGGCAGTAAATGTAGATTTCGAAGACGCTAGCGAAGACCCTATAACATAGTCGCCTATGCATGTGAGATATTTTGTTGAGAAGCAATTTACGAGAGACCACATTATGTTTATGCAATTTTATAGTGAGTTTTGAGGGTTTGAGCAACATTAACTGTCCCTTACATCCATAGCAATCGCCCTGTTCATATATGTATCTGTTTTCGTTTCAACTAAAAAATCTAATAAAAAGGCCCCAAACAGCGCGTCGGAGTTTAGATATGAACTTTAGAGGTTGTAAGCAGAGCCAAGCGCCAGTGGTTTTAGTGCATGTTAGTGAAATAGGCAGTCTGGAGGGCGAATGGAGAGGAAAGTGGAGGGGAATGAGGAATTCGCGATCCGAATCACTACTGCTACTACTACTACTACTACTACTACTTAAATCAAAGACTATACTTGTATTTTAAAGAAAACAACATATTACACAATTCCCGCCAAATTGGCTTTCTACCTGAAAATCGTACTGCAGACCATGTTTTCACTCTAAGGACCCTAGTAGATAAATATGTCCACTACCATAAGGGAAAAGTCTATGCTTGTTTCGTAGCGGATTTTCGTAAAGCTTTTGACTCTGTTTGGCACGAGGGATTTCAGTTTACAAGCTGCTCAAAATCAACATTGGAGGACATTTCTACAATCTGATCAAAAGCCTTTATTGCAATTCTACATGTTCCATAAGAATCGGAGAAAACAAAACTCGATCTCACTCAAGAGGTGTACGTCAATTCAAGGATGTATTTTAAGTCCTCTTTTATTTAACCTCTATATAAACAATTTGCCGTATTCATTCGAAAACACGCTGTCTGATCCATTTGTTCTTCCAAATGGAACAAAAATAAATTCACTATTGCATGCAGATGATTTGATCATCCTATCAAGATCCGAAACAGGATTACAAAACTGTTTAAACACTCTCTCTTCATATTGTAAAACATGGACGCTAAAAGTCAATACCAAGAAAACAAAAATAATGATATTCCAAAAACGTCCAAGGAAATCCGTTGACATCAACTTCAACATAGGCACCGAGCCAATTGAAATTGTTCAAGAATACACCTATTTAGGTACACGTTTAACTCCAACGGGAAACTTTACTCTTGCAGTCGAAAGCTTAAAAGAAAAAGCCCTGCACGCCTTTTCTGGTATACGAAAACATACCTTTCTCAATAGACTTAATCCCAATACCGCATCCCAGATTGTTGACACAATGATATTTCCGATCTTAAGTTACAACAGTGAGATATGGGGGATGTACACCAAGCAGAATTTTAAAACATAGGATAGTTCCCCGATAGAAAAAATTCATCTCAAATTTTGTAAACACTACTTAGAAGTAAACAATAAGGCCTCTAACGTAGCTTGCAGAGCCGAACTTGGAAGATTACCGTTAATAATCCCAATTAATCAGAAAATTATGAAATATTTTGTTTATCTAATCAAAGATAATGACTCTGTAGTCAAACAATCTTTCCTCGCGCAAAGAATCTACATTTTATTAATAACTCCGGATTTTATTCCAATTTTATGAACTTGATAGAACAATATCATCTATCCAATTCAGATCCTGAATCCTTAGATAATGATAGAATTAGGCGATATACAACTGATATGAAAGAGAAATATATATCCTTTTGGCGACACAGCCTTGAACATTCAAAGAAATTAGAATTTTATAAAGTTTTTAAAGAAGAATACTTTACATCTGATTATTTAAACCAGCTAAGAAACTTTAATGAAAGACGAAATTTAGTGAAGTTTAGAGTAAGTAATCACAAACTTATGATTGAACTGTAGGTCGATATCAAACCGATCATATCAGGTCCAGAGAAACTAGATTATGCCCATTGTGTAAATCAAATCAAGTAGAAAATGAAACTCATTTCTTGTTGCAATGTAGCAAATACTCTCTGCAGAGGCAGACATTCTTAAATCGAATCAATGAAATAATACCTGACATCGAAAGGAAATCAACCACAGAAAGTATAAAAAAACTCTAACGACTATCATGTGAATAAGCTAGTAATGAAGTTTATTTCCTTGTCTATGAATGTACGTGATACATTGTTATTATGAAGTGAAAGTGATGTAACTTAAAGGGACACTGTCACCTATTTTTAGTATCACTTTGAAAAGCCAAAAAACATATTTGTTTCAATCGAAACCTTAAAATAACGGTCCAGTTTTGTTAACAAATACTCTACTAGTGCACAGAAGCTAGAATTCGTTATCTTTGGCTGCGGATGGCCAAGATGGAAATGGATTGCAACTTGAAAAAATTGGCCAATTTTTTCAAGTTCCTCCCAAGAGTCGTGAAAAAATCGCATAAAAACTTATTATGGTTTGTTCTTCCTTGAAGAAATCACTTGATATTATCTTCTTGGTGTTCTAAAAGTAATTTTATGTTTGAGCAAAAGTACTTTGTCATATATTTAGTGTATTTTGACCAAAACACAACAAAATCTGCGTGACAATGCCCCTTTAAGTTCATTAGCATAATATTAGAGTACTATTAGTCTTGTTTTGTTATTAATTGCTATAAATATGCTTTTGCAATACTGTACTGAAAATCTTGCGGTCATGCAAATAAAGCAATGTTTTTACTACTACTACTTCTATACTACTGCTACTGCTACTACTACTACTACTACTACTACTGCTACTACTACTACTACTACTAACTACTACTACTACTACTACAACTACTACTACTACTACTAACTACTACTACTACTACAACTACAATTACTACTACTATTACTACTACTACTACTACTACTAACTACTACTACTACTACAACTACTACTACTACTACTAACTACTACTACTACTACAACTACAATTACTACTACTATTACTACTACTACTACTACTACTATTACTACTACTACTATTACTACTACTACTACTACTACTATTACTACTACTACTACTACTACTATTACTACTACTACTACTACTACTACTACTACTACTACTACTACTACTACTACTACTACTATTACTACCACTATTACTACTACTACTACTACTACTACTACTAACTACTACTACTACTACAACTACTACTACTACTACTATTACTACTACTACTACTACTGCTGCTATTACTACTACTATTACTACTATTACTACTACTACTACTACTACTACTACTATTACTACTACTACTATTACTACTACTATTACTACTACTACTACTACTACTATTACTACTACTATTACTACTACTATTACTACTACTACTACTACTACTACTACTATTACTACTACTACTACTACTATTACTACTACTATTACTACTACTACTACTACTACTTCTACTACTATTACTACTACTATTACTACTACTACTACTAACTACTACTACTACTATTACTACTACTACTACTACTACTACTATTACTACTACTATTACTACTACTACTACTACTACAACTACTATTACTACTACTATTACTACTACTACTACTACTACTAACTACTACTACTACTACTACTACTACTACTATTACTACTACTACTACTACTAACTACTACTACTACTACTACTATTACTACTACTATTACTACCACTATTACTACTACTACTACTACTACTAACTACTACTACTACTGCAACTACTACTACTACTACTATTACTACTACTACTACTAACTACTACTACTACTACTACTACTACTACTATTACTACTACTACTACTAACTACTACTACTACTACTACTACAACTACTATTACTACTACTATTACTACTACTACTACTAACTACTACTACTACTACTACTACAACTACTACTACTACTACTACTACTATTACTACTACTACTACTACTACTACTATTACTACTACTATTACTACCACTATTACTACTACTACTACTACTACTACTACTAACTACTACTACTACTGCAACTACTACTACTACTACTATTACTACAACTACTACTACTACTACTACTATTACTACTACTACTACTACTACTACTACTACTACTATTACTACCACTATTACTACTACTACTACTACTACTACTACTACTACTAACTACTACTACTACTGCAACTACTACTACTACTACTATTACTACTACTACTACTACTGCTATTACTACTACTATTACTACTACTACTACTACTACTATTACTACTACTACTACTATTACTACTACTACTACTACTACTACTACTACTACTACTACTACTATTACTACTACTACTACTATTACTACTACTACTAACTACTACTACTACTACTATTACTACTACTATTACTACTACTACTACTACTACTAACTACTACTACTACTACTACTATTACTACTACTATTACTACTACTACTACTACTACTACTACTAACTACTACTACTACTACTACTACTACTAGCATAGGGTAGGGCAAGATAGATAGGATGGCGAACTGCCTGCGAGCAAACTCTGCTGGGTTAAAGGACCCCCCCCCCCCCCCCCCCCCCCCCTGACTGGAACCGCATCGCGCGGTCACACAGCCAAATAACTAACACATATGACTCATAACTGCATCTCGCATCTCCAAGTGAGTTGGAGGTTGGTTGCATCCTCGATATGCCTTAATGTGTGACTGCGATATGAGGTTTGCTCAACCAGCAGCGTGGTGGTCAAGTGGTTAGAAGAGAGGATATCATGTTGGTCAGCGAAGGGTCGTAGGTTCGAGTCCTGTCCGAACACTAAGGATTGTTCTTTTTCAACAAAAATGCTGACTTCCCAGAATTCCGTTTCAGACTGTCAATGTTCTAAATTAACTATAATCGTAAATTCAGAGCAATTTGAGAATTAATGATAATATATATCCTCGGCGCACAATGGCATGTAACGTCACCCATCGAGCTGATTGGGAACGCTCAGCCCCAAGCCTCCGCGAGAGCTGTCTTGGCTCGGTAAGCGCGTAGAGGCCAGGAACGAGGCTGGAATCATCCTGAAGGCCACAAGCGAAAGCAATTATACATAGTGACGTAATAAGAGGAAGTCATGACTATAGCAGGATGTTTGATGGCTCAGAAAATCTCCACAATGATACAGAATTCGTGCGCATGCAGGGAATGTTCTAAATGGAAAGACATTTTATCTGGTACAGAAAAGAAACCTAAAGATGTTGTAAATAATTGGTTGTGGCTTGCAAGAATAGGGCGGCTTGCAGGTGGACTGCTGCAAAACACGAGTCGAAAACGAAGCCTTTGTTTCCAAGGACAAGGTTTCAAGTACTCCGTAAACGATTCATCTAAAAAAATAACAAAGGTTATTCAGTTCAGATTTGTATTGTACGATTCGGTGAACAAAGAGTGACTTTGAGATGATGATCAAAGAGGATTTTTTTTATGATCAAAGAGGATAACAAAACCTTCTGCACGGAAATTATGTGTGAACTTGCTCCAATCGGATGCGCACTTTGCGGCAAGTATCTTGGATTGATTTAAAAAAACTCCGAACCATGCAGTCGGGTGTTAATGAAAGAACTTAGCGAAACTCAACATAAAACGAATAAGGTCGCAGAGGCTTTCAATTAATGATTTTAATGTTTATTATCTTTGAAAAGTTTAAAAAGTAAGCTGTTTTAAATTCACATATTTTTGCGCGTATATTGATGTTATCAGAACTAGCGTGAGGTCCGTATTGTAAAAAAATTGGTAAAGTTCTTTTCTTTGCAAGTTTATGGACTGAACCGATCGAGGCGAGGTCTATAAACTTGCAAAAAAGAACGAGACCAATATATCCCAATACGGACAGAACAAGCTAGTTCAATAAAGTTTTTATTATAATGGCGTTTTTAAAAATTTCCCGATAAATTAGTGCAACCATTCTCGGCTAACGCGCGCACGCCAAAGCTCAGCACATTCTTGCATTTTTCAAGACACTTTGCGAAAAGTTCAACCAAAATTGTGCGCGAAACATGAAGTTAACGCAACGGCTACCAGCTATTTATCGATTTAGATTTCTTCTTTTGCGCGCGCCCTCGTGTATGGCGTTACGACATGAATTGCGTGCGCAGTGAGGATGCGTATAAACAATTAGCGCGAACGTCCTCAGGCGATTACTTAGTATTACATTGCGCATGTATAGTGCGCATCATTTCTTGCAATGACATTGTTCTTCCATCATAACAATAATGCTAATATTTCATTGCTAATAATAACTGTGGAAAAAATGGTTGTCTGGTGACCCCGTCTTTTTATTAATTCTTTTTTATGTATCCGTAAAGAAACTTCTTGGGGACTAGCTGGTTCCTTTACATAAAACGAATAAACTGGCTTTCCGGCCCTTGTTGACTGCTTTTTATTCTTCAGCAATGTTCTTAGGCTGACAACTTTACAGTTCATTGTCTACTCAAAATCTGCTCAGAATGTTTCTCACGTAGCTTTTATCTGGGCTGAGAATTGACTATCAATCAATGCTACAACTAGAAATACGTGACTGTCTCGCAGACTGCCTGGCGAAGCTCGGGGGAGGATGCACTGCAAAATTTTAGCGATGTGGGAGGGAGAGATGGAATTTCTGATTTGACTGGAGAGGTTGGGTTGCATGCCGGCAATGGCCCCGAAATTTAAAGTTGAGACATTCTCGTTCCCGTTACGTTCTGGTCAGTTTTGGGTTTTGAGTTGTGGGTCGCTGTAACTGCTATGGGACTGGGTACCAAAATATCCTAGAGCTTTTCTTCTACATCACATTGATCAGCCTACCGCCGTTTCAGATCACTTTACTCTTCCTGGCCATCTAATCTAATCTAATAAAAAGGCCCCAAACAGCGCGTCGGAGTTTAGATATGAACTTTAGAGGTTGTAAGCAGAGCCAAGCGCCAGTGGTTTAGTGCATGTTAGTGAAATAGGCAGTCTGGAGGGCGAATGGAGAGGAAAGTGGAGGGGAATGAGGAATTCGCGATCCGAATCACTACTGCTACTACTACTACTACTACTACTGCTACTACTACTACTACTTAAATCAAAGACTATACTTGTATTTTAAAGAAAACAACATATTACACAATTCCCGCCAAATTGGCTTTCTACCTGAAAATCGTACTGCAGACCATGTTTTCACTCTAAGGACCCTAATAGATAAATATGTCCACTACCATAAGGGAAAAGTCTATGCTTGTTTCGTAGATTTTCGTGAACGGCTTTCGACTCTGTTTGGCACGAGGGATTTCAGTTTACAAGCTGCTCAAAATCAACATTGGAGGACATTTCTACAATCTGATCAAAAGCCTTTATTGCAATTCTATATGTTCCATAAGAATCGGAGAAAACAAAACTCGATCTTTCTCACACTCAAGAGGTGTGTACGTCAAGGATGTATTTTAACAATTTGTCGTATTCATTCGAAAACACGCTGTCTGATCCATTTGTTCTTCCAAATGGAACAAAAATAAATTCACTATTGCATGCAGATGATTTGATCATCCTATCAAGTTCCGAAACAGGATTACAAAACTGTTTAAACACTCTCTCTTCATATTGTAAAACATGGACGCTACAAGTCAAGGCCAAGAAAACAAAAATAGTGATATTCCAAAAACGTCCAAGGAAATCCGTTGACATCAACTTCAACATAGGCACCGAGCCAATTGAAATTGTTCAAGAATACACCTATTTAGGTACACGTTTAACTCCAACGGGAAACTTTACTCTTGCAGTCGAAAGCTTAAAAGAAAAAGCCCTGCACGCCTTTTCTGGTATACGAAAACATACCTTTCTCAATAGACTTAATCCCAATATCGCATCCCAGATTGTTGACACAATGATATTTCCGATCTTAAGTTACAACAGCGAGATATGGGGGATGTACACTAAGCAGAATTTTAAAACATGGGATAGTTCCCCAATAGAAAAAATTCATCTCAAATTTTGTAAACACTACTTAGAAGTAAACAATAAGGCCTCTAACGTAGCTTGCAGAGCCGAACTTGGAAGATTACCGTTAATAATCCCAATTAATCAGAAAATTATGAAATATTTTGTTTATCTAATCAAAGATAATGACTCTGTAGTCAAACAATCTTTCTTTTTTCTGAAAAAAGGGCATGCGCATGGCTAGCGTGTAGCCACGTTTTGTGGAGCTCCCTTCGAAATTCGAGTTGCTTTCACTTTATATGGCCAGCAAACATAAAAGTTCCAAACGAAAGGAGAGAAGACAAAGTAGCGGCGAATTCAGTGAGGAAAGCAGCCCTTCTCCAGACGAAAAAAAGCCAAGAAACGAATCTATCGAAGGAGACGAGGAGGAGGCGTTAGCTACGTTGAATATGGCGGAACAGATAAACGAGCGATTAGACCAAGTTCTCTCCCGACTTGGGGCGCTAGAAAAGAAACTTGAAAAGCTAGATAGGATCGAAGTGAAACTACAAGAAGTAAATGCAACGGTTTCCAAACTGGAGAGCAATGTGAGTACTCTACATGGTGAGATCACACAACTTAAAGCGAAACACGATGAGACCGATAAACTCACTCACAAGCTAGAGAGGAGTGTAGAATTTTTGAACGGCTCCGTTGAACAGGCGGACGAGGATATAAATAATTTAAAAACACAATACAAGCTTGAGACTAGTTTATTAAACCAAAAATTGTTGTATTTAGAAGCCTACAGTAGAAGAGAAAACCTCAAATTTGTGAACATCCCTGTGGAGTTAAATGAGGACGTCGATGGCGAAGGAGCGGAAGACACACGTGAGGTTCTGTGGAAGTTTCTGGAGGAAAAATTACACATTGAGGACGCGAGGGAAATCGAGTTTCAAAGAGTGCACAGAAATGGGAGAAAGATCAGCAATAACCCCCGTCCGATCTTGGCCAGATTTCTTCGATTTACTGATCGTGAACTGGTGCGTAAAAAGGCGAAGGAACTGAAAGGAACAAATTTCGTAATCTACGAGGACCTGCCAAAGGAGCTCATCGACAGACGACGTTTAATGCTACCAAAATTAAAAGCTGCTAAGAAGCAAGGAAGCAGGGCCTACTTTAGCGCATCGGAGCCAGATAAACTGTATGTAAATGGCACCCTAGTTTTGTAACAATAGAGATCAGTTTTATCTTCGACCTTATTTTGCAGCTTTGACCTACTTATATATCGCCATAGAATAGTTTTTTTTTCTAGGAAACTTCGTTTTTCAGGGAGCATGGATCAATACTAACTCATCGAATCAGTACCATAGCGCTAAAAATGCTGCGACCACATAGTATATGTACCATGTTTTTGTATTTATGTGTGTGTTTTTTTGTATCCACTGGGGAAAATTCAATTTTTATTCAATCAAACCAAATGAGTATCATTTCTCGCTGCATTTTTCCTAGCTTTAAGCTCTATATTTGCCACTATAGCCTACCAGGGTGATTTAAGTGTCATGTCATTAAATGTCAGAGGGTTAAGAAATCAGGTTAAAAGAAGAAGTATTTTCAGGTTTTTGAAAGATCAGAATTGTTTATTTTACTTTCTGCAAGAAATTTATTCAAAACCAGGTGATGAAACAGTTTGGAGGAGTGAGTGGGGAGGTGACATTTTCTTTTCACACGGCTCAATTCATAGCAGAGGTGTTTGTATCTTAATTAACCCCTTATATGGTCTAAAGAGTTTTTCTTGGAAGTTATTAAGTGGTTTAACAAAGAAAATGGCACCTCTTTCTCCTTATCCCCAACGGAAATTCTCTTCGGCACGAGCTCCACCTCCAAGACTGACCTGATTACCAATAACTTAAACTGTACTCTCCTCTTTGCTAAATATTACCTCTATACCCAAAAACTAGCACAGAAAAACCTATCTTTAGAGGAATTTGTAGTTAAATTAAACTGTAGATTTCATCTAGAAAAATCCCCTCTGTAAAATAAAACATAAGTATTATATAATTTAAAATATATTGTTAACTACTATATAGAGTTACTAAATGATTAGTGCAGCTTCAGACTATAAACAAAAATTGAAATCGCCAATGCCAACCCAGTCTCGGAATGTCTAGTGTAGTGTATTGTTGTAACATCTTGTCATGTATTCCTTTGTATTGTAACCTTTTAAATCTGCTTGTTACGTAAATGTTTTGTATAAATAAAAAAAAAGAAAAAAAAAAAAAAAAAAAAAAAAAAAACAATCTTTCCTCATGTCAAAGAATCTACATTTTATTAATAACTCCGGATTTTATTCCAATTTTATGAACTTGATAGAACAATATCATCTATCCAATTCAGATCCTGAATCCTTAGATAATGATAGAATTAGGCGATATACAACTGATATGAAAGAGAAATATATATCCTTTTGGCGACACAGCCTTGAACATTCAAAGAAATTAGAATTTTATAAAGTTTTTAAAGAAGAATACTTTACATCTGATTATTTAAACCAGCTAAGAAACTTTAATGAAAGACGAAATTTAGTGAAGTTTAGAGTAAGTAATCACAAACTTATGATTGAACTGTAGGTCGATATCAAACCGATCATATCAGGTCCAGAGAAACTAGATTATGCCCATTGTGTAAATCAAATCAAGTAGAAAATGAAACTCATTTCTTGTTGCAATGTAGCAAATACTCTCTGCAGAGGCAGACATTCTTAAATCGAATCAATGAAATAATACCTGACATCGAAAGGAAATCAACCACAGAAAGTATAAAAAAACTCTAACGACTATCATGTGAATAAGCTAGTAATGAAGTTTATTTCCTTGTCTATGAATGTACGTGATACATTGTTATTATGAAGTGAAAGTGATGTAACTTAAAGGGACACTGTCACCTATTTTTAGTATCACTTTGAAAAGCCAAAAAACATATTTGTTTCAATCGAAACCTTAAAATAACGGTCCAGTTTTGTTAACAAATACTCTACTAGTGCACAGAAGCTAGAATTCGTTATCTTTGGCTGAGGATGGCCAAGATGGAAATGGATTGCAACTTGAAAAAATTGGCCAATTTTTTCAAGTTCCTCCCAAGAGTCGTGAAAAAATCGCATAAAAACTTATTATGGTTTGTTCTTCCTTGAAGAAATCACTTGATATTATCTTCTTGGTGTTCTAAAAGTAATTTTATGTTTGAGCAAAAGTACTTTGTCATATATTTAGTGTATTTTGACCAAAACACAACAAAATCTGCGTGACAATGCCCCTTTAAGTTCATTAGCATAATATTAGAGTACTATTAGTCTTGTTTTGTTATTAATTGCTATAAATATGCTTTTGCAATACTGTACTGAAAATCTTGCGGTCATGCAAATAAAGCAATGTTTTTACTACTACTACTTCTATACTACTGCTACTGCTACTACTACTACTACTTCTACTACTACTACTACTGCTACTACTACTACTACTACTACTACTAACTACTACTACTACTACTACTACTACTACTACTACTACTACTACTACTACTACTACTACTACAACTACTACTACTACTATTACTACTACTACTACTACTACTACTACTACTACCGCTACTACTACTAGCATAGGGTAGGGCAAGATAGATAGGATGGCGAACTGCCTGCGAGCAAACTCTGCTGGGTTAAAGGACCCCCCCCCCCCGCCCCCCCCCCCCCCCCCCCCCCCCCCCCCCCCCCCCCTGACTGGAACCACATCGCGCGGTCACACAGCCAAATAACTAAAACATATGACTCATAACTGCATCTCGCATCTCCAAGTGAGTTGGAGGTTGGTTGGTTGCATCCTCGATATGCCTTAATGTGGGACTGTGCAGTTTATATAGTTAAATTTAGGCCTAAACAACCCGAGAAGCTAGGTGGTACAGTGGTATAGTGGTACGGTAGGCTATCAAAGCCTAAGCCTAGCTGAGGTCACAGGTTCAATCCTGAGTGGGGGATTTTAGATTTTCTTTTTTACACTTAAAAATTTATTGAAAATAAAATTTGAAGTCTTAATAAGGTGTCCGACGTCCTTCTGAACGGTATTCTTTAGGCACAACCATGAATCATCCCAGCCTCCTTCCCAGTTATCCTCGGCGCACAATGGCATGTAACGTCACCCATCGAGCTGATTGGGAACGCTCAGCCCCAAGCCTCCTCGAGAGCTGTCTTGGCTCGGTAAGCGCGTAGAGGCCAGGAACGAGGCTGGAATCATCCTGAAGGCCACAAGCGAAAACAATTATAATTAGTGACGTAATAAGAGGAAGTCATGACTATAGCAGGATGTTTGATGGCTCAGAAAATCTCCACAATGATACAGAATTCGTGCGCATGCAGGGAATGTTCTAAATGGAAAGACATTTTATCTGGTACAGAAAAGAAACCTAAAGATGTTGTAAATAATTGGTTGTGGCTTGCAAGAATAGGGCGGCTTGCAGGTGGACTGCTGCAAAACACGAGTCGAAAACGAAGCCTTTGTTTCCAAGGACAAGGTTTCAAGTACTCCGTAAACGATTCATCTAAAAAAATAACAAAGGTTATTCAGTTCAGATTTGTATTGTACGATTCGGTGAACAAAGAGTGACTTTGAGATGATGATCAAAGAGGATTTTTTTTATGATCAAAGAGGATAACAAAACCTTCTGCACGGAAATTATGTGTGAACTTGCTCCAATCGGATGCGCACTTTGCGGCAAGTATCTTGGATTGATTTAAAAAAACTCCGAACCATGCAGTCGGGTGTTAATGAAAGAACTTAGCGAAACTCAACATAAAACGAATAAGGTCGCAGAGGCTTTCAATTAATGATTTTAATGTTTATTATCTTTGAAAAGTTTAAAAAGTAAGCTGTTTTAAATTCACATATTTTTGCGCGTATATTGATGTTATCAGAACTAGCGTGAGGTCCGTATTGTAAAAAAATTGGTAAAGTTCTTTTCTTTGCAAGTTTATGGACTGAACCGATCGAGGCGAGGTCTATAAACTTGCAAAAAAAGAACGAGACCAATATATCCCAATACGGACAGAACAAGCTAGTTCAATAAAGTTTTTATTATAATGGCGTTTTTAAAAATTTCCCGATAAATTAGTGCAACCATTCTCGGCTAACGCGCGCACGCCAAAGCTCAGCACATTCTTGCATTTTTCAAGACACTTTGCGAAAAGTTCAACCAAAATTGTGCGCGAAACATGAAGTTAACGCAACGGCTACCAGCTCTTTATCGATTTAGATTTCTTCTTTTGCGCGCGCCCTCGTGTATGGCGTTACGACATGAATTGCGTGCGCAGTGAGGATGCGTATAAACAATTAGCGCGAACGTCCTCAGGCGATTACTTAGTATTACATTGCGCATGTATAGTGCGCATCATTTCTTGCAATGACATTGTTCTTCCATCATAACAATAATGCTAATATTTCATTGCTAATAATAACTGTGGAAAAATGGTTGTCTGGTGATCCCATCTTTTTATTAATTCTTTTTTATGTATCCGTAAAGAAACTTCTTGGGGACTAGCTGGTTCCTTTACATAAAACGAATAAACTGGCTTTCCGGCCCTTGTTGACTGCTTTTTATTCTTCAGCAATGTTCTTAGGCTGACAACTTTACAGTTCATTGTCTACTCAAAATCTGCTCAGAATGTTTCTCACGTAGCTTTTATCTGGGCTGAGAATTGACTATCAATCAATTCTACAACTAGAAATACGTGACTGTCTCGCAGACTGCCTGGCGAAGCTCGGGGGAGGATGCACTGCAAAATTTTAGCGATGTGGGAGGGAGAGATGGAATTTCTGATTTGACTGGAGAGGTTGGGTTGCATGCCGGCAATGGCCCCGAAATTTAAAGTTGAGACATTCTCGTTCCCGTTACGTTCTGGTCAGTTTAATTGGGGTTTGAGTTGTGGGTCGCTGTAACTGCTATGGGACTGGGTACCAAAATATCCTAGAGCTCTTCTTCTACATCACATTAATCAGCCTACCGCCGTTTCAGATCACTTTACTCTTCCTGGCCATTTAATCAACGACATAGTACTCATTCCCCTTGAACACAGAGACGCCATTCGTAAGGCCAGAGAAGCATATGGGATGAACAGGCGCGATGAAACTTAATATATTTCTATTTTTATAGTAGCCTTTGTAAACGTTTCTTCCGTTTATTTTTGTTAACCAATCATATTTAACCTTTTCATTTGAATCATTTTATATCTTGTAACCGTTTTATTCCACTTTTACTTAGCTCTTTGCAGCCCCTGATGAAGGTTAGTTTTGCCTAACCGAAATATTGGGCAATAAAATACCCCTTATTGCTGTCCGATCAGCCTTGCATTTAGTTTTAAGTTTTATTCAATGCTGCATATCCTGATCTACACCAAGATCCGGCTTCACTTCGCCGTGCTGTTTGTCCAAGTGGTCCTTGCTTTATTTGAGAGTTACTAAATAGGTATAGTTTTACTGAAAAATAAGACAGTTGAATGAGCATAAGTTACTCTAACTAAAAATACTATTTCCAGGAAGAGCGCTTATAGAAGTGAAATAAGCTTAAATTATATTTTAGAATTGGATAAAATACAAAAATAGCCGGCCTTATCCAGGAAGGGCTTGCCACAAAATATCAACCTGATGTAAAAAATCCAAAATAACCTAATTGACTTTGGAATAAGCAGTTATTCCACCCCGCAGGATTAATTTCTCTTTAAAAAATGCCGAATGATAGTTATCGCAAAACATCTACTCTGTACCGAAATCATACCAGGAGAAAACATCATTTGATCACTACAAAAAATACTCACAAGCGTACAAGTAAAGAGAGAGTAAACAATCTTTTTGAATGTCCCGCGATTATATAAGTCTCATTGCATCTATTTCCAACAAGTTTCCCTTAATATTTAGATGTAGAGTCCCGTATCAGCTATTGGCATAACTGCTTTCGTTTCGTGCATATTTCCCGCGCAATTTAGAGAAATATCTGAATGTAAGTATTTATAGTTAAATTCACAAAATTGTGATTTTGAGTTCTTCTACAGTAGTAGATGTAATAAAAAAATTAATAACTGTGCAAAGTTTTAGCAAATTTTTATTATAACATTTTTTTTAGATGTAATCACCTTACAGTGCGGCTACTGTTACCGAGGTCACCCAGACAAAGTTAACCAATCACAAAACAGAACGAGAACAATAGATTCCAACATTTTTTACTTCGGCCGATGAAATGTCGAATACAGAACAATGAAATTTCAACTTGTTCTTCGCCATGAAAACTGATCAATACAAGTTTTGGCTGTACAGCGTTGGATTTTTAATTAACTTCGATTCCATTCCTTTTGAACTTGACTAGTTTTAACAGCGCGATTTAGAAGTTAAATATCGGCGATGTTGATGAAAATAGGGAATGCGACGGCTGTACTGTATGTCTACACAAATAAAAATGCTGGTGGCGGATTTCAAATAATTTGTTAGCTTGTAACAGATTCAAGTTTTCGGCGGGTTTTGGTAGTACCATTTGGAAAATAAATACACGTGGCGCCAGCGAAGGAAGACATTCCTTACTGCATAAGTACCAGTAAAAGCGAAGGTCATAGTTTAGGCAAATAAAAAGTGCGCGACGGATTTGAAAACAACGAAAATTAATTATAAAGTTTTATGCGCTCTCGGATCTTCGATTTCCACCGTGTTTTTAAATAAAATTTGAGTTCCACGCGTTCGGTTTCTGAAGTACAATTAAGCTGAAATAAAATTTAGTAAAAGAGAAATTCAAAACTGCATAAAAAGAGCATCGGCCGTATTCATGGTTTTCACTTACGTCATATCATAATTTAGAAGCATTAAACAACAGATTTCGATTCCAAAATGTTTATGGAGTTGTAAAGAGTTTAAAACTACACCTCTGGGCCAAATTGTGAAGAGCAAAAGCATTTCGTTCAAGAGTTATAGGTGAACGAGTATTAGACATTTTTAGTGAGAAATGTATGGAGCGGCCATCTTGGTGGTAGGGACATGTCCACCAACATGGCGGCCAAAAATTCAAAGTCTTAATAACACCAAAAATCAAATCACAAAATATTGTATTCACTATAAGTGCCATTAAATCGACTTATAAGCATCTATAATTCAAAAATAACTTTCAACTGGTTCAATTTTGTTTATTTTCACGGCTTATCTCAAATAGCGTGACGAATTGCGTGACACATTTAAAACCTTTATAAATAGGAAGCAAAACATCGTTAAAACCTGAAACTTTTTGTGAAAGATTATAACACTGATATCCACATACCATGTTAGAAACAGCTTTGTAGGACGTTTACTTTAGATTTTTTAATTTTTATGACGTCACGTGAAAACCAAGAATAGTAACGACGTATTCGTCAACAAATATTTCACTGCCGGGAAATCCGTTGATATTCTAGCGTTTCGGCTTTAAGTTATTATTTTTTCCGAGAATTCGAATCCGCCACGCAATTTGCCCAAACATACGGCCGTCGCGTTTACTGCTTTCATACAGTATGAAATTTCTCGCTCATGTAGCATGTGAAACTAATCAAATCTTTAAATCGAAAAGTCAACGCTAGCTAAAGCTTTATTCAACATAAACTTAACGAATGAACAAGTTGAAATTCATTGTTCTGTACTCGACATTTTATTGGCTGAAGCAAAAAATGTTGGAATCTATTGTCCCCGTTCTGCTTTGTGATTGGTTGACTTTGTCTGGGTGACCCCGGTAACAGTAGCCGCACTGTAATAGGTTTTGACTGTATATCCACTCACGTTTTTCAATAAATGTTTTTTAGGGTTAGTGAGTTGCCATAGACATCGTTACCATGTTGTTTTATTTGCCGATATTTGTTTCCATATTCGAGTGGCGTGCCAGACTGAGTGAAGTTTATGGCAGTTTATCATTTCTGTTCTCGAAAATATTAGCTTTATATGCTACTCTGAAATTCAAGTGTTACAGTGTGATGCACCTTACCTTGAGAACCCAAGAAACTTTTTTACAAGTTTTGGAAAAAATAATATTCATTTCTGATTTGCTAATAAGTGGCGGCAGATATTCAAGTACAAATGTAGCACAAGTGCAAATTTAATTCGAAACCGTCTGACTTAGGAATATCATTGACATTACCCCAGTTCATCATGAAGTCCAGGAGAAAGGCTTTTGTTGATATTTCCATGCTCAAGAATTTGAATAGTTCAGCTGTGACTCTTTTACTGATCTTTGTTACATCCATCATCATACTGACAGTCCGTTTCAAAGATTTCAGAAACATCAACTTAACAAGGGCGATTAAAAATGACGTGGATAGGACAAAGATAAATTTAGCTGTTTCGCGGCCATTCGTTTTTCTTACACAAACAGAGCAATGTCTGCGACCACAACTGATTGAGAGCCTGGAATTGAACACAAGCAAGAAATGTCGATGCGATGTGATTGTGTTGAGTTACAGAAAACATTGCAGAGACGAGAAAGCGCCTCATATAACTTACTTGTTTGACAATACAACCACCTGGAGAACGGGGCGAAATAGGCTGTTCTATCACGCAATGAACAGAAGTCACAGAATACCCGGCTCCATCTATTACATCTTTCTGGACGATGATATCTCTCTCAAGTTCAATGAAGCAGCCACTCCGGAATTGAAAGAGCACTCCCCAATCCACGTTTTCCAAAACTGGCTTTTGGATTACGGACCAGCCGTTGGCGTGGTCGACTATCGAGAGGCGACCGAAGGAAAAAAAGTTCGCAAAAGAAAGCGCACCATCTGCGGGAATTTCAACAACCCTTCTCTCTGCAATCCAACTATACAATACGATATGCTCTTTAACGCGTATCATGCCAATGCCATTAGCCATATATTTCCACTTCAAACGCGACATGAAGAAGTCAGTTGGTGGATGACTGGAAGGTATGTGCATTCTATTGTGGAGTTGAAATTCCGCGGACAAGCGCTATTGTTTTTTCCCGTCACAGTGGAGAATGTCTTGCATCGCGACTATCCACGATCGGTATTTGGGCAAATACAAGTTTGGCAAGGATATATTGATGATATTCAAAGAAAGGCACCTGCAAAATACGCGAACCACAGTTTATTTCAAGAATTTAGGAAAGATCCTCCTCATTACGTGGAAACATCGCACACCTACTGCATGAATGTGACTCGGCATCAGTCCATTGTTCCTTTTGCTCATTTTGCACGTGAATAATAATCATATGGATCTTTGTTACAGCTGTAACAGAGGACAGGGATTTAGACTTGTTTTGGACTTAACAATAATAATAGCAGTCGAGTCATTTAATCATTTATATCAGTAGTGTCATTTGCATTTGCTGATCAATGTCAGCGCTTTACAATATTAAAAATAGGCTTCCTTTGGGAGCATGTGTCCATTGCACGCTGTCGTGATGTTCAGTTAATTCAACCTTGACGTATCAAGCTATTACAAGAGCAATTTGGCCAACCACACCGAATTATTAATGCAAATATGGAAGCAATGCTAAATTTACCAAACATTGGAAACCCACATATACGTGTCTTGAAGCATTGGGGGAAATCTCATGCCGTCCTATGAGGGCATTTTAGTACCAATCATCCACAAGAAATTGCCTGTGGAGCTGAAGAAAAGCCTCGCAAGAGAGCACGGTAACAAGGCCATACTTAGGGAAGTACAAATACTTGAAGCAGGTCAAAGCAACTCAAATGTTCCTGATCTACTCGACTCCACCCCTGTTATTTACACTGCTGCATTTACGATCGGCTCAAACCAAAAGACCCCATTACCAACACAATCCAATGGTAAAAGCCCCACAACTAAACAGGTCTGTGTCTTTTGTAAGGGACAACGCATTTCGCTGGAATGTACAGTGGTAAAGGATCCAACAAAAAGACGCACTATTATACAAGAAACTCGCCTGTGTTTCAATTGTCTTGGCCGCCATCGAGTAACTGAGTGTAACTCAAGATACCGCTTCAAAATATGCCACCGAAAACACCACACAAGTCTGTGCCAAGGAGACTCTCAACCAGCCTCACTTCTCCCACCAGCAAACAATGCTGTCAGCTATGGCGCTTTATCGGGGTCAACAAGTGAATGAGGGCGACTCAACTGCACCTGCTGTGGCTACCTTCCATTCAGCTCAGAGCAATAACAATCTACGTTTGCCAACATTACTAAAAACAGCCATCGCCCCAGTCGAACACCATAGGAGAAGAGTCAGTTCTCGCCTTCGCTTTGATGAAGGTTCACAACGTTCTTTCATTACGAGTGAGTTGGCCAGACAGTCACACTAAGTCTCGGGGGAGGGGGGGGGGGGGGGGGTACTATGCAAATTTTTGGGCGGGGGTGTGCCGCTGGGACTCTGAGACCCTTCACCTATACTAGACTATTTTAGCTGCATTTTGCAACCCTATTCTTGACTAAACACCGAAAAATCCTACCCTATCCTTGACCATTTCTAGACTCACTATTTTCCAGAAACTTGTTCACTATCACAGTCTAAGATACCAGGGATCAGTAAAAATTCCGCATCGCCCGCCGTACCGATTTGTAAATGCCATTTGCCAGTAAACCTCGTCTAGACTAAATTCTTCACACAAATGATCAGTTTCGCGGAAAATGATACCCTATTCTAGACCATAAATCTCTGATTACTATAACCTATCCCAGACTAAACTGCCTGAAAACCATACCCTTCACAGCGGCACTTACCTATTTAGCTCATATATGGGAGTCCCCCCCCCCCCCCCCCCCCCCCCCCCTCCCCGGGCACTAAGTGCACGAGAAAGAAGAGATCATCTCCGTGTCAGCCTTTGGCGGCTCATCAACATCTGTCAAGCGAGTAAAGGTAGCCATCACTGATCCACGTACAAACTGACGATGGAGAGACTATTCCCATAGAAACAATCAGACAGAATCACATGTCTGTCGATTTGCAGAATGTGCCACACTTGTAGGGACTGGAACTAACCCACCCAATCTCAAATGAGGAACTTTTCGTGATCGACTTTGTGATAGGTGCCGACCATTACTGGAACATCATAGAAGATAATTAATACAGTATTAGCAGTATACGAATAGGTTAGAGCGATTTTCGTATGACCTTGAAAAACGGTTCGGAGAGTGTTTGCGATTTGTTTCATCCGCCAATAATTGAACAGACCGAAACAAAAGCCTCGTTTCGTTTCCCGCGTAAACAACCCTAACATGGCAAATGCGCTAGTTCGATAAACCAATCGGAATGTCGAAAACAGAATGACGTCAAACAGAATATTGATTGCACGATGTTCAAAAAGTTCTTGGACAAAAGATCAAATGTGCTGTGTTGTGCGTGTTTTCGAAAGTCGGTGGAAATTTAATGGTGTTTTTTGTATCTGTGCTTATTTCAGAGGTCTTTCTCATTAAATAGCCAAGGTAGTAGTCTTTCGTGCTTCGTCATTTTATCAGGAGTGAGTTTACACCTCCCTCTTCCTCCAGCTTGACAATCTCTGGTCTTGACAATCTCCGGTCGCGATGAATTTTTCGCAAATTGTTCGAGCGGTATTGTAGCATACGCGGTTTTCGCGTGCACTGACTGCAAAACTTCCACTTACTGCATAGTCTGCCAAAATCTGGTACCTTTTTTGCAAGGGATAGGCTACGCCAGAGTTGTAAAGTCCTTCACGAGTATTTACTCTCCAGTTCGGCATTTTGTTGTTTCGAGTTGCGGATAAAAGCGGAAAATTACCTTTTTTTGTATTCAACACGTTGCATGTTCGATAAGCCAATCAAAATCCGCGCGCGTTTGACTCTGTTCGATAAACCAATCTAATGTTTACTTTTCGCGTTCGTTTGTTGTTTTGGCTCTGTACGCGCGTTCCATTTCAAGGTCACACGAAAATCGCTCTATCTAAAGTGCGTTCGACCAGCAGAACAGAAGTATGAAACCCCCACGGGCTTCAATTCATAAATCTGACCAAAATTGTAAGCCGGAATAAAATAGAATTTTATTGTTAAGGGAGTATAGCCGAGTGGTTAGGGCGCGGGAATTGAAATCTGGAGTTCCCGCGTTCACCTCCCGCTCTGACTACTGTAGATGTATTTATTTCACGGTAGACTGCAAATATGCATCAAAATGAGTGCAAGGCTCAACGGATTTTCCTTTCGCTTATTTTTTTGTATTAGTTGGCTCAAAATGTATCAAGTTTGGCCCTATTTACAGACCAGTTGCATGTGCAAACCTAATAAAAATTCCTTACAACAGAAACAAATTTACCGAAACTTTTTCTACACACCCACGAGTTTTTCTCTTCAAACAGCTCCCATTTAAAAAGTTCCAATTTTGCACTATCTGGTCATTTAGACATAGAAAGTGATGACACGATCACTAAAGGCACGTTCTACCGGTGGAATCATTAACGAAAGGTTAGTCCCAGAAATGAAAAGGAGAGGGCTATACCCCATTATTGAGTTAGTTTGGATAGTTTGTGCTTAGAAGGTTGTTTTTAAACGTTTTATTATTCAGTGTATGTAGTAGTCCACGACTCATTGGAAGAGCATTTTTAAGTGAAAGTGATTTCATGTTTTTAAATAAAGATGATAATGATGATGATGATGATGATGATGATGATGATGATGATGATCATGAGGTTAAAAGCTTTACTCGAAAACGGGCACACTCATAGCTAGCAGTGCCTTTCTGGGATCATTGAGGTCACTAAGACTTGGTACGAACTGAGTTATTAAGCAAATTGGCCACCATAAAATTTGATGGTAATTTAAGAGTTGAGCCCTATTAAACGCTCGAAACATCATCTTTGGAATCTTATTATGCTGACCTATTTACCTAATCCATTCAGTTGACTCCAAATGTAAGTGCTTCGCTTAAAGCGTTCCGACACATCACCACAGTTTCTTTAGAAAGCGAGTCAATGCCGAGCGCAAACGAAGGTCACGCGAACAAGGGAGCCAGCGGGGGGGGGGGGGGGGGGGGGGGGGGGGTTCTCCGTTATGAAAATGACGGAGATGCTCGTAGTGCCTTTTAGGAGTCAAAATTTGTAGATTGGTACCGCTTAGCTATAGGCTGATAAAATCTAAAATGACCACGGTTAGAATCATCGATCATCGAGGTACCTTTAAGGGTATTGAGCCGAAAAAATATGAAAGAATATGTCTCGTGTTGTTTAAAATTTTTACCTCTTTATTAATAGCCAGGCCCATCGAACGATGAGTGTGGCTACGTTAACTCTCACTTGCCCCCCGGACATAACTATGATTTTTCGTGCGAGGGTGTAAAATAGAGCTGAAAGAACAACTTCACGAGCGCTGGAGGGAGTCATGCCCCTCTGGAACATGTACAGGCAGCTAAAAGGGACCTTAAAATAACAAGAATATGCGCCATGTTTCTACAGTTCCGGGGGGGGAGGGTACTTAACAAAGTTTTGTAAGGGGACTGCTCCGCCCCGCGGTCCGAACTCTTTCCCTTTTTATATACCGTTTTTGACAGAAAAGGTAAGCCTTTCAAATACCTTCCATAAAATTGGTACCTCTTCCATATACCTACAGAAGAAACACGGTATCTCTTTACTACAGTGGAACCCCGTTAATACGGTCATCAACGGGCCATGAAAATTTATTAACGGGATAGGGTCAAATTTCATGACTGGTCTATGTTTCTTTTTCATGACAGGAAAGTAAATTGCTGTTTGATTACGTTAACGACAGAGGTCAATGACATGACAAGTTTTAGGCGTTGTGAATAAATAGTATTGTTTCTTAACTACTGCACAGTATTTGTTTTGTTTGGTCAATAATTAATGCGTATTTGGTTCGAGTGGCCGTATTAACGGGGTAAAATTATAAAGGATTATACAGGTTGGGATTTCAGAATGTGGCCGTTGGCCTTATTAACGGGGTTTTATTATAAGAAAATGTATGGGTGTTTCGCCGGGACAAAAAACAGTGACCGTAATAACGAGGTGACCGTATTAACGAGGTGACTGTATTAACGAGGTGACCGTTAGGCGGGGTTCCACTGTATATGTTTTTGGCTAACATTTGAGTAACGTTTACTCACTTTTACTTCAGTATCTGAAACATTAAAATACTTCATTAGATAAATTAGCCATAACGTGCGTCTGTTTGAGATATTGTGAAAGGTCCTTTTTATATATAAAAAATAACATGCAAGGCTGATCAGGCAGCTGATTTCTTTTAATAATATATGCCCAATATTTCGGTTGGACAAAAGTAACCTTCATCAGGGGCTAAGAAAGCTAAGAGAAGCTATATGTTATACCTTAATGGCAGTTTTCTCTACCATTTTCTATGTTTCAACCCTTTCATATACCTCCAGCCTCAAAAAGGTACCCCTTTCGGGCGGAGCATCCCCGTATAGCCCATTGATGAGGAGTAACCCCCGGGTGCAAACTGCTACGTTGACATGTAACGTATAACCTGGGAAACCAGACATGTCTAGACTCAGACGCACGCAAACGATACCGAAATAGCATGTTAATGGAAATACTATTTATAGTGCGAAAGCGAGTGCAATATCGCCCGATACTTAGCCGACAAGGCCATAGGCCGTATTTGGAGTTGGCTAAAGTCAGGCGATATTGCGTAAGCTTGAGCACTATAACTGTTTTATAATACAGCACATTGATAACAAATCACAGCCTCGCGAAAAATCATTGAGATATACAACCTTTTATTCAGTGAAAAGGCTTACTATACAATATTTTACCTCGCGCCATTTCTTACACAACAAGCAGCAAATGATAATTTTGGCACGCTGCTAAAATTAATTTAGGGTACACAAATTGAGAATTTTATATCGAGAGATTTCGTCTACGTAAAGAACAGAATAGTGACTACTCGAATTGAAACAAAGTAAAATGGCAGAGAATTTTTTAGTGACAAGTGTTTCGTGTCTAAAAAGTTAAATTCAGGATTAAAACAAACTGAACAAACACAGAACAGAGCGGCGAAAAGTCTCCTGAAAGAGCTGCAGCCAGGACAGTAAGTCTTTACAAAAATTAATAGAACAACGTCCAATATCGTCCCAGTAACGCAAGTTAACATTAAAAAACAGAGCTCTTTATTTGGCTGAAGGGAGTAAATTTTTGCGGAGTATTATTCTGCGAGTTTTTTTTCTGCGGGAACTTATTTTTTCGGATCGAGGGGCAATCCCGGCGCAAAATCCGCAAAAATTTCATGCTACACGGTACGTCGTGTTGACCAAAGGATATCGAGAGCCTTATGACCATATTTGGGCAGTGTATAAATGTGTTGTATTATACGCACGTAATTACACTCTTCTAACCGCCGGCGCGCTGGGAAAAACACTTTAATTTCAAAAAGTTAGATTTACGAGAAGATGACTGTCGTATATTATAAACAATTTATTTAGCAAGCGAAAAGTTGTGTAATACGGCTGGGAATTCTTTGACTCGTGAAAGTACTCAGCCGTATTACACAACTTTTCGCTGAATAACCTCCGTTTACTGAATCCAATTATGTCTTTAACGACGATATTTTTCCTATACGGGCCGCGTTGCTAGGCGACTCACTAACCCGGAAAACATTTATTGAAACACATGGCCGCAGGGGGTCGTATCGATAGAAAAAGCTTTATTCATATATAGCCTACCTAGCCTCGTAAGCATGCGCAAACTTCAAAAGAATATACTGGCCGCCATTTATGAATAAGTTCTATGTCCGGAGTTATTAGATTTAGGAATATTACAGTTCGTCATGAAACCCAGGAGAGCGGCTTTAGTTAATATTTTTATGCTCAAGAATTTGAATAGATTTTTAGCTGTGGCTCTTTTACTGATCGTTTTTACGTCCATCTTTATCGTACTGACATTACGTATCAAAGATTTGAGAGAAATTATCCTAACAAGGGCGATGGCTAGAACGGAGACGAGTTCAACTGTTTCGCGGCCATTCGTTTTTCTAACACAAACAGAGCAATGTCTGCGACCACAAATGATTGAAAACCTGGAATTGAACACAAGCAAGAAATGTCGATGCGATGTGATTGTGTTGAGTTACAGAAAACATTGCAGAGAAGAGAAAGCGCCTCATGTAACGTACTTGTTTGACAATACAACCACCTGGAGAACGGGGCGAAATAGGCTGTTCTATCACGCAATGAACAAAATACCCGGCGTCATCTATTACATCTTTCTGGACGATGATATCTCTCTCAAGTTCAATGAAGCAGCCACTCCGGAATTGAAAGAGCACTCTCCAATCCACGTTTTCCAAAACTGGCTTTTGGATTACGGACCAGCCGTTGGCGTAGTCGACTATCGAGAGGCGACCGAAGGAGAAAAAGTTCGCAAAAGAAAGCATGCCATCTGTGGGAATTTTAACGCCACTTCCCTCTGCAATCCAACTATACAATACGATATGCTCTTTAACGCGTATCATGCCAATGCCATTGACCATATATTTCCACTTCAAACGCGACATGAGGAAGTCAGTTGGTATTTGACTGGCAAATATGTGCATTCAATTGTGGAGTTGAAATTTCGCGGACAAGCATTATTGTTTTTTCCCGTCACAGTGGAGAATATATTGCATCGCGACTATCCACGGTCGGTAAATGAAGAAGTACAAACTTGGAAAGAATATATTGTTGATATTCAAAGAAAGGCACCTGCAAAATACGCGAACCACAGTTTATTTCAAGAATTTAGGAAAAATCCTCCTGTTTACGTGGAAACATCTCGCACCTACTGCATGGATGTGACTCGGCATCAGTCCATTGTTCCTTTTGCTCATTTTACACGAGAATAATAATACATAACACGGATCTTTGCCGTAAATTCTTTCAAAAGGAGGGCGGGACTTAGGGGATAGGGATTTAGACTCGTTTTGTAATTGTTATGACTCATTCAGGGTATACAAAATGAATAATACATTTGTATAACTGCCATTGCCGTAATTGATATCCACTTTTTTATGGAATATTTTTAGGATTTAATTTAAAATTAGCATTTTACTGCTGCACAGAGCATTTCAAAGGCTTTAAAGCAGTAACCAGGTAACAGACAGGCCCCGGATGTTTAAAAGGTGGATCGGCGCTATCCACTGGATAAATCAGTCACTATCCAGTGGATAGGTTTTAGTAAAACCAATTGTGCTATCCGCTGGATAGTGATTTATCCGATGGATAGAGCTATCCACCTTTTGAACAACCGGAGCCAGGACTGCACAGAGGAAAGGTTTAGCTGATGTAGCATATGGGACAAAAAACAACAGAAATGAGACAGCAGTTCAATAAAGACAGTCAGCGGCAATTATAGTGACTTTATTTACATGGATGCTACGCGATAAAGAAAAGGGGATTGTGGCAATGTAAAGTTAAGAATTAACAAAAGGCTGTATATAGGGGGGTGGTTTGCGTTGCTAAGTAAAACGGGGTAATAAATAACAAGGATGAGACAGTAGTTCAATAAAAGACAGCCAGCTGCAATTATATATTGGCCTTAATTTCATTGATGTTGAGTGACATTTATTTGAAGAAAGTGGTAAATATAAATTAGATATCTATAAGCATAACACAGATGATAAGAATTTTTGGACTGTTTACAAAAATAATTTAGGGAGTGCTTCCACCAAAACTCATTCAAAACTATTTTTCACTGGACAATGTATCATTGTAGAAATAGAGAAATAGTCTCTTGATTAGATATGCATCATGCCATACATTGGAGGGAGAGATCCATGGCAGCACCATTTTTCGTGTGCTTGCTAATGCCCAAAGAATAACATTTCAGCACTCAAATTGTATTACATGGTATAACGATCTTCAGTCCTGATAATGAAGCTAGTGTTCACGACGCATAACTATTGCTTAAAAAGAGGAGAAGAAAGTTAATTATCTACTCTGGAATAATTTTCAACTTTTTATTATTTTTTTAGATTAAATTTTATTTAGATCAAGATTTTATTTATGAATTTAAAAATGGTAATAACGATAAAAACACAGCAACTTTCACATGTTTATTATTTTAATATTTAGCCAACGGTTTATTGTTTTAAAACAAAAAATGGAAAAAAAGGATAATAACACAGCTACTCTTTCACGTGTTATGTTTAAACATTTAGCTAACGGTTTGTATCTGAGCTGCCATCGCAGTTCACGATGAATAGTGATCAAGAAAAAGGGGGTTGTTGTTTTTCTTTATACGTTTAGGTTTAAAGCGCTAAAAACATAACTGTTTATAAAAAGCAAACACTGAATGCCTAAATTCAACAGTCAAGCAAGGATTTATAGAGTTTGTAGCTCAAAGACACATTCATTGTATTTAAACTTAACTGGTGTGACCACTCCAGATCCGAAATTGTTCGTTTGATAGGATGCATCATACAGCGCAATGTGGACTCCTTACTGCCACTTTTCTTGACTATCCTTATTTACCGCTTCATTATGTTATTGATCAAACCTTTATAGTTCTTTCGTGCAGTCTGAAGTATCGATGAACAGCGAAAAGAACGAACCAGCTGTAAACTGTATTGTTTTGCTAAAATGCGAGATAGTTGGAATTCACTTCAAAGTTTGTAAACTTTTGAACCGAAAATGAATTGAATTTCAGAACTTGCTATTTGTTTCAAGTAGAATTACAAGTAATACAGTGTAGATCAGCAGCTAGAAGTAACCAGGGGTCAATTCAATAAAACTCAGTTTACAAGTGTAATTTACAAGTGTAGCTATTGTTTTCAACCTCTGAAACAATGGCTACACTTGTAAATTACACTTGTAAACTGAGTTTTATTGAATTGACCCCAGTATAGTACATTAAGTCTTGTTATGTTATTTTTATTGTCTTAAGTTATGAATAACAAAGAAATAGTAAAGAAATAATTAAGGTGTAAATGCTTAATTTTAGTGAGCTGACTAAGATAAAAATCGACATAGACTAATAGTTATTATAAAATGAAATAAGTTTGCTCAGAAGGTCTGTCGTTACCGTCAGGGGCACAGTGAACAGACCTGGTAAGAGAATACACGCCAATTTTACATTAAATCCTAAAAATATTCTAAAACAAAAGTGGATATTAAAACGCAGTTTTAATATCAATCACAGCAATTGCAGCTATACAAATGTAATATATTGTATTTTGTATACCCTGAATGAGTAAAAAAATAAATAATAGTAATAAATAATAATAATAAAAATAATAATAATAAAGCGCTATTTTCATAGGTTAATTTTCAAAATGTTCTTTTCCCCATAACTATCATAGCTCTGTTATTAAAGATCGTCAGGATTTAAACTTTTTCCAAGTTGTTTCATTTGTCCTTCTCTGCAACATCTTATCTCTGGTGTTGGTCTCAAAGCCAGAACAACAAACTGCTTACACAGACGAAAACGATCTATTGACAATGATGGCATGATAATCAACCTTTAGACAGGCAAGCTACACTCTTTTTCACATACAGCTATTTCAATTAACGTTGTCGGATGAAAAAGGCGAAAAGCCAAGACCGCAAGGTAGTATACGATTTTTATGCAATGGCTGTTAACCTTAACCCATACTAACTTGCGTATTGGCTTTAAGCTTTCATCCGACAACGTTTATTGAAATCAGACAGGCCAGTAGGAACGAATTTGAAAGTGAGAGGGCACGATCGACTGTTGTCGGCCTAGACCCCTTCAATATTTTCGACGGTTAAGTGGCAGTCTTCCTTTTTTTTAATTTTTACCCGAAAAGTGGGGGGCACGGGCCTACCCGGCCCCCCCTACTCCTACGGGCCTGAGCTGTATACAAAGATGTTTCATTTGAATGGTCACAGCATACTGAGATTTCGTCCACAGACTGAAAAGTAGAAATACACTACATGTCTCCATAAAGTGACTCTGGGAGTGAAAGGGTTAAGATCAGTCGTCGGTTAAACGTCCGCTGACTTCATTCTTGGACATAACTTGATACATCTTCTCCAACAGAATCCGTTGATCCCTCATTGCGCTGCTGAGCGAACTGATTCTGATGAGAAAAGAAAAATCTATACATAAGATTTGACACATTAAACGGGAAGAAATTTGGGGATTTGGCGTCATTTAAATAACCAAAAAACGTTTTTGTATTATCAGAAACCGTAAAATAATGTCCAGGTTAACATGAATTAACATAAATTACATGAATTAATATAAATTTACATGAATTTACATGAATTACATGAATAACATAAATTACATAAATTAGCATAAAGTACCATAAAGTACCACAAATCATCATAAATTACCACCCTGGTGTACCAAAACTGTCGATGGGTGTCTCCAGTCATAGATGAACTTGGTCTGAATGAAATGCAACTTGAAAGATGTTACTGAGCCTAACTTTTTACAAGTACTAGTTCTCACATTTTCGTTCCCAAAATGGGCTAGAATATACCGTGATTTTTTTCTCTTTCAAGAATTGGTCGATATCTGTTGTCTTGGTGTTTTAGTGTTATTTTGTCCATAAGTGAAGAGTATTGTAGCATAGTTTTAAACAAGAAAAGATCAAAATCCCCGTAAAACTGCCCATTTAATTGCAGCGCAATGCGAGCTGACCCTAGTGTAAACATCTCTTATCTGTTGTCCACTTATCTTATTATAAGAAATTCACGCTTTTTACTCGCGAAGCGAGTTTAATAAATGTGTCCATATATACGTGAAGATGTCGTGCAGTTGCCTGGCAACAGCGCAACAAAGATTGAATGACGTTAGACAAACTACTTCGATTCGCTCCGAGGAAGGGCTAGCGCTCGAAACGTCAGCTTTCTCGAATCTTTTTACCGTGGCTAATTTACCTTATCGACTCGATAAAACCAAATTCTTGTACTTCATGTAAGCCTATAGAAGCATGGTAAACAAAGATGGCGGACGGTAAACGTTACGCGAACCATCGAAAGGACCTTCTTTCAACGTTTTTGGTTTCAAAGAAGACAAAGTGGAACGGTGGAAAGTCTCATACGCAAATCGAGACGCCACCAAAGTTTCGACCGTCGGTGCAACCTTCCTCAAGCTTCGCGAGGTTCTGCGAGACACGTATTTCTAGTATGTATTTGACTTAAGTTTAACGCGAATAAATAAACGAAATTAAGGAGAAAGAGGAGATAAAATTTCAAAGTGAAGGAAATTAAAGAATGCGATTAACAGAACTGGAAATATTGCAAACAATATACTTTTACATTTACTTACATTGTGAGTGATTGAAAACAGCGTGCAGGAAAAAGAAACCTATTGTCCCCTCGTCAAATTTACCTGAACAGGATCCAGAAATTTGGGTTGCAATAATAAAAAATTCAGGTCGCGGAAATTAACATTCCACTTAATTAATGTCGCGGAAATTAATGCTCACAAAAATTAACGCGACTTTAATTTAAAGAACAAACGCCACAGGAAATCACGAAAGACAGACTTGACCTCCACTCCGTTGCATGCACGCGGCACTTGAAAGGTTTATTCATTGGACACTAAAATCAGCCTACATAACAAACTAAATGTATGAGGTTTTGCACGGCAGCCATGTTGCATGGCAGGAACAATAGATTCTTTTCCCTATGGGAAAGAATGTTCTTTCTAATGCAAAACATTTTCATTGTTCCTGCCATGCAACATAGTGTAATATTCTACCCTGGGTATTGTTATTAATGACATGGTAATAAGATATGGAGAATCGCTCTGGCCTGGGACAAGCCCAAGACCAGGCGAAGATGGGAGCTGAGAGGTTCAAGCCCGACTTACTCGATCGGGTAGGAGGGTGGGTTGCCAAACTCTTCCCTTTTGCGGCCTCGAGTATAGTGATGGGATGGGGCACATGTAACTTCTTTTATAGTCTCATTAACATAATCCCCAGGGTATTAATTACCAATGCAAATTGAGTTTGCATAGTGTAATATTCTACCCTGGGTATTGTTATTAATGACATGGTAATAAGATATGGAGAATAGCTCTGGCCTTCCCCAAGCCCACTTCCATTCTCATCTTTTTGACACCACACAAACCTCCTTAGAGGTGCACCCCCTCCTAAGAAAAATCCTGGATCCGCCCCCCTGCACCCTGAACAAGAGCTAAAAAAATATAACCGAAGAAAAACGGCGGGGAAAATAAAATAAAGTCTACGAGGCTACGACAACAATTATGCCAGGCATGGTTATTAAATAAAGCATTCTCGAGAGTACATTATTCACCCAGCCATCCTGGTACATTCAATCTCCTTATCTCGCCTCACAACTTCTGTTGCTCCAAACAAATTTGCCACGCCGGCGAGCCTCACAGGCACACAACGATGGAGAAATATAATCACGCAGAAAAGCCTCCCAAGCGATAACAGAGCAAAAAATTCGCCACGCAGGCAGACCTCACAGGCAATTATCAGTACAAATTCACCGCGCAGGCAAGCCACACAGGCAATATCAATTCAATCCCTCCGCACAGGCAAGCCTCACAGGCATAAATTATCCAAAACAAATTCGCCACGCCGGCGAGCCTCACAGGCATACATCAATACAAAAAATTTAATAACGCAGAGAAGCCTCCCAGGCAATAACAGAGCAAAACGTTCGCCACGCAGGCCGACCTCACAGGCAATTATCAGTACAAATTCGCCGCACAGGTAAGCCACACAGGCAATGTTAATTCAAAGCCGCCACACAGGCAAATTCGCCACGCCGGCGAGCCTCACAGGGTAACGTTACAAACCTGATAAACGGACAACTCATACGATACCGTATTTCATTCGCCTGTACCGCCGGTCAAACTTCTGCCGCTGGCTGAACTGCCGCGTCGACCGGAGAGCTTATTAGCGCTGCTATTACTTCATCTACCACAACGCGAGGAACTTGTTCCACGTCGGCGATCTAGTAAGTCGGGGTTGATAACAGAAACGCCAAACTCTTTACTTTTGCGGCCTTGAGTAGAGTGATGGGGTGGGGCACATGTAACTTCTTTTATGGTCTCATTAACATAATCCCCAGGGTATTAATTACCAATGCAAATTGAGTTTGCACAGCTGCCGTGCAAAACTAAAATACCCGTCAAAACACTTAGAAGGAGCAAATGGCATTAAACAGCATAAGGTAAAAGTCGTGTAGGCTTGCAACCCCCGATTTTACACACGAATCGTTAGACAAAGCGATAATAAGACGACGCTCATATTGAGTCAAAACTGGAAAGTGATTGGTGCGATACAGTTCGTATACTCCTTAAAATTGACCAATCACACAGCCGCTTTGGAATGCTACAGGACTACTGAAACGATCATCCCTGACAAAAACCTATGCAAAAACCAATTAAAACATATTTTTCGAAATGATAAGTTTCCTGGGAAAAGATCGAGAGATAATTATAACATTAATAACAAGAAATCTGTTCGATTGTTTATACTGAAATCATACTAAAAGGAAATATAATGTGATCACTTTTGGAAAATTACCTACAATAGTACGAGTAACAAGCGAACCAACAATAATTTTCAAAGTCCCATGATTTTATATATGCTTTATTTTATCTTATCTCCAAACCGTGATTCGCATAACACAAAATAAATGTGCGTGTAATACTTTATATTTTATATGACATTATACCCTAATAATGTCCTACGTACCTTTTGTCTTGTTCCTTCATTTTTGAGGTAAAAAACTTTGATAACTGCTCGACTACGTTTCTTTCTGCGTCTTCAGCTGTGTTTGTCGACTTTCCGCTAACCAATTTGTCCCCAAATCCCTAAAACAAACATCAGAGCATTTTTACCAGTTAAAGTAACCAAAGGTTCCAACGAGCCACCTCGTGAACAGGCAACGTTTCTTTTACACTTAGTGAATGGCGGACCGGGAAACATTTGTAAAAGTTTAAATAAAGCAAATTTCAAAAAATACTAATTTACAAGGGTGAAAGTTAAAAGAAAATAAAACCGAACGTTTTGGTCATCTTCAGGGTAAACTAAAGACTGTCCGCTACATGCACGATGGGATCATGCGCATGTAGGTTGTTTCCATCTAAGCCAAAAGATACACGTTAGCGCTAATGCCATTTCCTTGTTAAACACTGCATCATCCTTCGTCCCTAAAGAGCTTGACAAGTGAGATTAAACCACAAAATTATACAACAACAAGTTCGAGCTCTTTTTGTTTCGGTTCATGTATAAATTATAAAGATTTTATGCGAGCTTATGTCAAACGTGTTTC
Organism: Dendrophyllia cribrosa; assembly: GCA_024195265.1. Classification (NCBI taxonomy): domain Eukaryota; kingdom Metazoa; phylum Cnidaria; class Anthozoa; order Scleractinia; family Dendrophylliidae; genus Dendrophyllia; species Dendrophyllia cribrosa. The sequence continues at coordinate 38,042,313 of JAJLRJ010000009.1, forward strand.
GTTGAAACATGTTTACCATAAACCATTCGGTGCTGGTGTGAACACAGCATGATCTACATGTAGTTACTATGAGTTTAAACGGTTAACAAGTTACCTTGATCTTCTGAAATACAGACTTCGGCTTCTTGTTTGGTCTTCTGATGGACTCTGTTTGATGCAAGCGGCGAAGGACCCATAAGGGCATCTTGTCTTGAAACTCGTGAATCGTTTCGATCTAAAAGGTTGAATAAAGAATTCCGAATGTCGTGAAATCCATATCCTCGTCCTCATAGCCCTCGTTTAAGCACAGAGCCCTGGGAACGAGAATAAGTTGGGAACGCGGCGTGCGAAGGAACCAACCGGCGAACCGCGCTCAAATGTCTGCGCATGCGTCAGACCAGAGCAAAGTGAAAGCGGTTCAACGGTTGTCACGCATTCAAACAATAAACAAATGTACATAGCGCCGACCAGTCTCAACATAATTCGCTTTAAAAAAGTTAGAAAAGTTTTTAGCAAATCGTGAAATGATTTAGTAAATTCGCAGACTCAGGACAACGTTATGAGCTTTGAACTCTTAAATTAAAAACCTTGGGCTGGTTATTTAAACGAAATCTAACTTAAACTGCGATTATTTTAAGGAGATAAATGTTTTTCTAGTCTGTGCTATATGCCTACTTGACGTTGTTTACAGTAAATAGCGTTTAAATATTAGGGTTGGCCAGATTGAAATTCGGGTTATATATTTTAGACCGCGGTTTTGGTAAACACCGTCTAAACTTCGTTTAAACAGTTTAAATAACCGGCCCCTTGTCTTTAACGGACTTTCCTTACTTTTTTACCTATTTCTGTCGTTCTGGAAATTTTTATCGTAACACTGGGTTTGCTTTGAAATTTTACGCGGGAAATTCTTGCGGTTGGCCGACTAAGAATGAGGACATTGCGCATGCTCACAGTTTGAATGCGGTTCAGCGAATCGTTCAGCGAAGGAAGGCGCGAGAGAATTCTCTGTCCAGTCTGCTCGCCCATTTTCACTGAAATCTTCCCTTTGCGCCGCTCCTCAGTCTCTGAATAAAAAAGAGAATAAAATTAAAAAATTTTTTTACCTCCAAAGATATGCGCTTATATTCTGCATTCTTCTGAATTGAGTCAATGTCACCAACAGCAAGACCGATCTGAAAAGACAAAACAGGTACAAGGACAACATTACAGATTATTTGTGTTTTGTAGAATTCAGATAAATACTACTGTATTTTTTCTACTTTTGTCCATGTTTCACACCAATATAAAACAACCGTGGAATAAGCTTTAGAGCGCCTTTTTTTTTTCATTGAAAGCCGTGTAAAATTAAAATCAACGAAACAATGTCCACAATTCAAAAGAGAAACCCAATAATGAAACAATAGAGCAGTTTTCAACTGAGTTCGTAAAACCAAAACCAAAGTAATCACTCTGGCCAATCACAACATTTTAGCCATTGTCACTGTTTTCAAAATCTGAGCTAATTCAAACAACAACTGCGGAGGTATATGCGGTAAGGAGGGTGACAATATTACAAACATTTACTGACAAAACTACACCGCCACCGCACGAAGTAGACTCCACTATTCCGGCTAACAAGACTTAGAAAGTCTACATTTTGGCCAGAATTACTGTTGTAAATTACTTTTACTCACATCTCATGGGAATAATTACTAAGAGGTCCCTGCGAAGCAGCTACAATCCGATAAAAAAAAAAACATTTTAGCCATTTGTTACTGTTTTCAAAATCTGAGCTAATTCAAACAACAACTGCGGAGTTATATGCGGTAAGGAGGGTGACAATATTACAAACAACAGATCTCGAAGTAAATACATGTAGGCGGCGCCAAGCGCGGGAAAACAGGTGCGAACAAGTGATGATTGGTTTAGGTTTCACTTCTGTTTGGTAAATAAAAAAAAATTAAAAAAAATGACAAAAAATCGAGATTTTTTAGTCAATCACAAAGTACAGCAATGCAAAACCAGAGCAACTGCGACATTTATATTGCCATCGACACTTAATTAAAAAACGTTCTAAAGCAATAATTACTTTACTTGGAAGCAAATATTACCTGCTAAACGCAGGAAAATGAAAAACAAAAAGAAATGGGAATTACTTAATTCGACACTCAATTGAAAACCACTCTTTAGTCTCGGTGAGAATATCTAAATTCAAGGAGAAGTTTACCATTCTCTGTTTGCGTGGTGAGCGAGTCGAATTCGTTATTTTGAAAATACCACTTTCGTGAGCCTCAAATCACCAAAATAAACACACACAAAAAACAAAGTTAAACAACGAGTGATTTTGAGTTTTTTATTTCATTTTTGTCAATTTTAAGAGCCCTAAATTTCGCCTTTCGTAAGGTTAGTTTAATAAACCGGTAGGGCCATTACAGAAGCACAGGACATTACATAAACAGGGGATGGCAAACCTGTGATTTGAGATTAGAAAAACTAACATTACCGTCAAGTTCATTAGAACTATTGGCATCATGACACAGAAAACCAAGAACACGACACGACTCAGCACAGGAGAAAACAACGGCTGATCGGTGAAAAAGCGCGTGTACTCAATCTCGCCAATTGTCATGGCAACAACTTTCATGATTGACATATCCACTGATCGAAATGGGTCCTATTATAGAAGTGAAAATAAGAGAGGTATAAGATGACTGAATGTTTTCTTTTTTCGAAATGAAGAAATATTTACTATCGTCTGTTTTTTTTTTTGTCGATTACAGACACAGACACTGTCCCGACTGATTGAACCCTATTTTGCCTGGGATTTTTTTGAGTTTCTGAGCCTGGGGGACTGGCGGGGGGGGGGGCACATTGTGCCCCCTACGTAACTTCAAGAACATTAAGGCTATGACAATGAAACCTAGAGGGTACAGAGTACGTCCAAAACTGTCTCCTTTATGACCCGCACAATGGAACGATGACGTCATATGACGTAGTTATTAGGTAATTAGTTATACGGCCGCCATCTTGCATTTTCTGAAATTTTTCAAAACCTCGTATAAACCGTCCAAATTGACTCAAAATTAATCAAAACCAATAAATAAACGCTAAATGACGTAAAAATGTAAAAGTTATGCCAATAAACACTGTTTTTTTTTTCATTCAAAGGTAAAAAAATAAAAAATTTCAAAAAACATGGCTGTTAAAATCTTGTTGCCATGGAAACATCAAGTCACGTGATCAATAAAATGTCATATGAAATTGTTCCCAGATAAATTTTAGGAAAAGTCACAAAGTTTGATGGCGTTTGAATACATATTAAAGACGTTATGAATGTTGAAAGTTAGCCCGGGCACTTTGTGCAACCCCTCCCCAGGCAAAATAGAGTTAATATATTTTCATGTTTATGGCCAGGAGCTTGCTTTTAGCTTGTTTAATTATCTTGAAATACAAAGAAAAAATCGCCAAAAGTGATGCAAACAAAGAAATACTAACTAAAGAGTCAAAATAACGCCTAAAAAAGTCAAAATTCCACCACAATGGAAACTTTGATTTCTTGACCGCCTGTCACGAAATCAAACTTCATGAACTGTAATCTTCTTCCATCCTTGCAATCCAGCACTTTATCTCCAAACTACTGCTTCTGTTTTGCTCTAAGAAACTTTTCATCCAATTAAGGTGTATATTGGGTGGCATTTGGCTATTTGACAGGGAAATAAAGTAAGTGAAATTTTGTTATTTCGAGGGGACAGTGTCTCTTTGAAAAGTTCTTGAATTCTAATGAAATTCGGATTTCAGATGTTAGCATTTGATTTTATACCTGCTCGATTTCCTCCTGCAATTTGCTGCTATTCATCGTCATGTTAAGAGCAATGGCCTACGAAATAAAAAGGTCGAGTAAGAGATCTTCTTGAAAATAACAAGAATTCTTAATTCTAATCATATACAGGTGTATTTGCCTATCTTTCGTTAAACTGAGATCTAGCTATAGATTGAAGTTTGTGTGAACGTTACGTTTATCCATTGACTTCTTAAATCATGTAAGGACCACTTGATCAGCCTTGCATTTTATTTAACGTTTATCCAGGTCCGATGTTGCCGGCTGTCGGTAAAAATAACCTTAATCATCAGTGTCGGTTGATGGTTTAATCTTCGTCCATTTGGCGTTTCGCCCTCTCTTGACAATTAAGTCAATTAAGAGTTTAAATTTATAGCTATTTCACGGTTGTCGTTTCACCCGGCCGTTGATTCCCATTCTCCTCCTCAGAGCCGCCTGGCCCTCTTAGCCGCTGGAGCCTAAACACGAGGACCTGGTGCTCGTGCTCAGGCTCCGGCGGCTAACCAGGGCCAGCGGCGCTGAGGAGGAGAATGATTGATTCCCTAATTTAATGCATTGTTTTGAGCCACGCACATAAAATGAGATCCTGTTATTTCTTAGGGATTCCATCGTTCCGATTATCAACTCTGTACCTTTTTTATAAGATTCCTCACGGGCTACTTCTCGGGTTAACAATGTGTGTGAGCCGCGCAACACTCGTATGAAGTGAGATGAAATGTAAATGTACTTTGATGAGTGCTGAGAAGGACGAAACCCTTACAAATCACTCCGGACTACAAGTCCTAGAAAGCAATATGGGATAAAGGGATAAAAGGAAACATCTTTGACTCCGACGAGCCATCGAACTTACGATCCCGAGCGCTGGAAGATCTAATCCAGTTACCGAGAGTTCAATTCTCGCAGGGGGTCAAAGATGTTCTGTTTGATTCCTGTTATCCCGTATCCATTCTAGGATTTGCGATCCAGAGGTAGTCTGTGTAGTTTGCGCTTTTGTTGGCGTGCGCGAAGCTGAATTCACGAGCGGCGAAGCCGCGAGGAAAGCGCGCCAATAAAACAAATCCGCCAGCTACGCAGGCTATCCAGAGAATTTTTAAGGGTTTTATCCTTCTCAGCGCTCATAAAAGTTACATTAATATTTCATCCTCCTTCTCGGTTGCTTGGCTAGCGACCGCAACTAGAGACTATATCGCCCTGGTATCTACCTTGTTGCCTGTTTTATTGTTTTACTGTTTTAATGTTTTACGTACATTTGCTTCCTTTGAGAGAAGAAGTTGAAAAACCAGAGCAAAGGCAAATATTAAGATGCAGAACATTATGGCAACCTGAAAAAACAGTTGGTAAAACAACAGTAAAATAACACTTTCACAACTGCGAGGATCATTCTTCATTTAAAATCAACCAATCAGAATGCTCGATTGCCGGTCCAATATTCTCCAAGTATTGGACCGGGCATTGTCCCGAATGATCCCGCGCGATCCTCCCGCCGGCAGGAGTCGTGTAATAAATATTTTATTAACCAAGCTTGCTCGGGACCGTACTGGGAGAATATCGGCTCTCGGTCTTTTCTGTACGGACCTCGCTGCACTCGGTCCGTACTGTCAAGACCTCGGGCCGATATTCTCCCAGTACGGCCCTCGCGCTTGGTCAATAAGATATATATACAGGTCGAGCCAAAATATTTTTCAAATTCATCCGGCCCTCTCACTCAGTCAATAAATACATAGTATTTTGGAAAACATTTCACTGGAACATGATATGATAGTTCAGTATTTCTTACAAACCTTCCCAAGAGTCTTCAACACAACAAACAGCATGGTTACATGAATACCCGATTCAAAAATACTGAAAAATAAAACAGAGTGTACTTTAAAAACTTTTCCCTTTTTCTTGAAGCAAGAGAACTCTTGTCTAAAGTCAATCTTATTTCAGAGAGTGCCGTTTTACTTTTCAATCACTCCCGTTCGTTAAAAACCAATAAGGGGGCCGACGTTTTTCCATTTTGAAACACATTTTACCCTATCTCTTTCCTCCAAGCGCTCACCTCATTAGAAAATCCGACACTGGTAAAGATCTGTTTCACAAGGTTTGTTAAACATAGTTACGAAAGCCGAGGAGGGACATGATATATATAAGTTGTAATATAAGTTGTAACTCGAGTTTCACTCACTAAAAATTTAAGTGATCATCAGACTAGACGTTTCAAACGAGCAAATCAGTTTTCAATTTTCAATTTTCAAATTCGTGCGTAACGTGTAGTCTGATGATCGCTTAGTACGGGAAACTCAAGTTACAACTTTCCGTCCCTACATTTGCATTTTGCACTGCATATCTATGCATGGAGCACTTACGTCACGCGCGTGCTCAGTATCGAGTTATAATGTACGCGAAAACTGAATCATAGTACATTATTTTTAAAAAGGAAAAATAGTAAACTTTATCCTCGTGCATTGTTGAGTTCTAAAAGTACTTGGGGATTTAAAAAAAACGCTCGATAAGTGCTTCTCTAAGTACTTCTGTCGTGTTTTTGGGTGAGTATATAACTCATTATAAAATGCTCAAGGAAATGCGCGCGCTATGATTGGTTAAACCGAGTTCATTATAACTCGATCGCGATAAAGCACGCGCGTGACGTAAGGTTGATTATAACCGTTTTTATTTTATAAAAGAAATAAAAAAACTTGTTCCTCGTAAATTGTTGAGTTATATAAGCACTTGGGAAATTTCGCCTTTGGCTCGTGCTTCTTTGCACTTCTCTCGTGTTCTTAAAAATTCCCGCGTGCTTATATAACTCAATAATGCACTCGGCGCGTTTTTTATTTCTTTAACAATGCACTCAGTCGCGTTTACTATTGCCTTAATGTTTTGAATCTGCCAATATCATTTCATTGAAAGCTATTGAGTGGTCAATAGTCAATAACCAATAGCCACCTTTGTAAATAAAGTAGAAGCGTGAGGTATCCGAAAAGAACAGACATGACGAGGAAAAAATATTTATTTGAAGGATCCACTCCCATTTGTTTGGACAACACCGCTATCAGTGCTGTGGAAAATGTACATACTTCCACCACATTGCTTGTTTCAATGTACCGATATTTCTGAAAAACACAAATGAAGATTTATGTAAACGAGATAAACCTTTGATGTTGTAAGTTCAAACCGCTGTGGGGTAGGGCGAGAAAGCGGCTGGCACTTCAGACTAAGTAGCTCATGGCAAACAGTTTAGTTTTCACGATAGCTTTAACTAATGACATGTGTTTTGTAACTAGTGACATGTGTTTTGTAACTAGTGACACGTGTTTTGTAACTAGTGACACGTGTTTTGTAACTAGTGACATGTGTTTTGTAACTAGTGACACGTGTTTTGTAACTAGTGACATGTGTTTTGTAACTAGTGACATGTGTTTTGTAACTAGTGACATGTGTTTTGTAACTAGTGACATGTGTTTTGTAACTAGTGACATGTGTTTTGTAACTAGTGACACGTGTTTTGTAACTAGTGACATGTGTTTTGTAACTAGTGACACGTGTTTTGTAACTAGTGACATGTGTTTTGTAACTAGTGACATGTGTTTTGTAACTAGTGACATGTGTTTTGTAACTGGTAACATGTGTTTTGTCCCTAGCCAGGCATTCTCAATTTAAGCCTGGACTGAACTACAGTGGTTGCGTCACGGGACACGAATGTTTTGTTCTGTATCAACTGAGTTGATAAGGTGAATTGGCTACCGTAAAAAGATTGGAAATATGACGTTTCTTCCTTGATTCGCTTTGACGAAGGGTTAGTGCTGGAAACGTCAGCTCGTAAATCTCTTTACGGTGATAAAACCAGATTTTCGTCTTTCACTCCCCAACCGACGCAACACCACAGCTTCTTTAGAAACTGTAATTTCTTTACTCACAGTAAAAGGCAGGGTAAAAATGAACGCCAAATATTAGACTGGAAATTTCGTTCAAATGCTTCTCAAAGGGAGACTGCCTTGCTGAGCTAACAAGATTTCGCTTTCCTTACTTGCATGTTCTATCGCCAAATACCACCAAATATACAACTAAATTGGATAAAACGATCATATAGAGAAAAACAGAACTAGTAGTAAGTTTGTAGGTAAAATACAGGATTGCAAGGATGAAAGTGGATTACAGTTCATCAAATTTGATTTGAATTCGCGACAGGCGGTCAAGAAATCAAAATTGTCATTCTTGTATAATTTTGACTTTTGTAGTCGTCATTTTGTCTTTTTAGTTTTTAAATATATCCTTGCTTTCATCACTTTTGGCAATTTTTTCTTCCTATTTCAAGATAATAAAGTAAGCTAAAAGCAAGCTCCTAACCATATACAGGATGGAACCCGGTTAATACGGTCACCGAAGGGACACGCCAAAGTGTCCGTATTATCCGGGTGTCGTCCGTATCAAGCGCCAAACTCCCAGAAAAAAGCGTCAGGGACACATGTTTTATCGCCACAAAGACTAAATCATACAGTTTAAAGCAACAGAACGATGTCCGTTGTCCGCATTAACCAGTGCCCGTATTAGGCGGGCTAATTTAAAGTGCATGTAACCCTTAAATGCATATTTTCAGAATCAATTCTACGCACATTGAATAGTTAAATGGTGAAATATTTCTTGTTTTGAACGTCGCGTTATTCAGTTAAAGAGATTTGAATTTACAAAATGCTAATTAGATGACGTCAACCCGGGACTTCGCCATTATTTGTACGCCAATTCACAATGCGCTGTTTACAGCTTAAGAATAATTAATTTGATAAATACTAAAAATAAACTGTGGATAGTCAATTGATTCGTAAAAATATTACTTGGAGGTGTAAACAAGTAGTTGTATAATAAATGATTCCTGGGTTGACTTCATCTTAGTTATTGGCATTTTGTAAATTCAAATCTCTATAACTCAATAACGCGACGTTCAAAACAAGAAATACTTCACCATTTAACTATTAAATGCGCGTAGAGTTGATTCTGAAAATATCTATTTAAGAGTTAAAGGAGTTTCGTCGGGACATACGAAACTGTCCGTAATAAGCGGATGTCCGTAAAGCGGGGTTCCACTGCATAATGATAAAAACACGATATGTCAGCAGGGGTACTGTCTTTAAATTGATGGCACCAAGTTGATGTCACAACTATCAGACGAGAGTGTTTGAAATACTATTTTGTTGGATGGTAAATAGGAAAATCTTTCAGTGCTTCTAGTAATATGTCAAACACGAGGAAGAGTGTCTCATCAGGATATCCAAACACCGAGAAGTGGGTTGAAAAATGAGCGATGCCGAGTATTTTTTAACCCACTTCAAGATGTTTGGATACCTGATGAAACACTATTTCAAGTATTCGATAAAGTTTCTCAGACTAATCATTAAATGCGGAGAAAACGAAGGAATAAAATCGCCAAAATCTATGCAAAATAAGACCGGGTATCAAACCTCCTTTACGGTGGTGATTTATTTTGTGTTCTCCATGACTTATTAATGAGTTTTAGAACGAAGGATACATTTTCCCACTATTTCATTATCATATCAAGACTCGCCGCCTGGCATTTAAAATCGAAAAACTTGCAACTTACTTCAGAAATTGCTTGATGCGCTTCGGTGAGTAAACAGATTGCAGTCATAACCGCTATAAAAATCTCCCAGGCTTCTATGTTAGTAATGAGGCAGACGCCCTGTGTTGAAATAGAGTATAGATCAATGACTAAGGCCCATGCCGCGGACCCTAAGTTCTGACACAAACGGAGAAACGTTTCTTATATAGTGATATTAAGATACGTTAAGGTAAGGTAAGGTAATTATTGTAGCACACGAGTCACAGGTTACCCACTCGGCCGGAGCTTAACCCGGTGTCTGTAGGACAAGCAACTAGGAGTATTGCTACTCCTTCCTTGTATGTGATACTAGTCCATCGCAGGGTTATCCACAACATTATGTTGCCGATACCCATTTATACACCTAGTTGAAGAGAGACAATGTGGAGTAAAGTTTTTTTCTAAGGAAATAACACGACGACTGAGATCAGGCCCCCCCCCCCCCCCCCCCCCCCCCCCCCCCCCCCGGGATCAGGCTTTGAACCACAGACCTTCAGATCTGAAGTCGCGCTAACCACTTCACAACGCGCCTCCATTTAGTAAAATAAAGCTAGGAATGTAATGAGTGTAACAACACCTGGCTGACTGGAACGGCCTCATAGCCTTGTGGATGTAAGAAGTGCTTTTGAATACAGAGCATGTACAGCGTTAAGTTTGCCAAGTAAAACATGTAAAATATGGCAGAGACGTAGAAGAATCTCACGCCAATATGTCGCCTGTAATTGGAACAAAGAAAAATGTTTGTAAATGCATCACTGATAACATCACTGATCAGTAGTGGATTTGTATAGACCGCAAAAACAATACTAATATAGACAGTTTCGCTACGTAAGAATGAACAATGCGAGAATCCTTCCCACTCTTTTAGTTGGTGAACCCTTTTACGGCCCAATCCTTTCACAAGGGCGGAATTATTGAAAGCCTAATGATCCAACAATGGAGCCCCAGTTTGAACAAACAAGTTCATTCTTATGTGGCGAAACTGTTCCTATCGAGAATCACTTAAAACATAAAAAATGAGCATGTAGCGGACGGTCTTTCACCCTGAAGATGAATTAATTATTCGAAAACGTTCGCGGGGGTTTTTTCTTTTAACTTTTAGCCTTATAAATCAGTAGTGTTTTAAATCTTAAGCGAATATTATGGACGATGATATTCATTTATACAATGAACTGAATACTACGCGCTCTGTGATTGGTCGTTGCCTATGAACATAGGCGTACGAGGGGGAAGGGCTGGGGGGTGCAGCCCCCCCCCCCCCCCCCCACCCCCCAGTCGTTAAAAATATAGTATTATTCGGGCAAAACTGGGCGACTATTCGGGCACCACAGACACAGTAAAATTACTGAATTATTTTGTGATTCAATGTCTAAATTAATTTGTTTTTATCTCGTAACTCGCATTACTCACTTAACTTTCTAACCGAGCTCTATACTACATCGATCATGTCATTCATGTGATAGCTCCATTAGATGCTCACCGCGTGAGCAGGCATAGAACGACAAAATTGCGTTGTGGTCCGCCAAGCCGGGTGGGAATGATAATGTAGACCGCGCAGGGATTGAAACCAAGGGTGCGTTTCTTTTCTACGTATTCTGCCCATTCCAAAAACGGAAAACCTCAAACTATTGCACCTATTCCTCTCGTAAAATATGGAAAGAAGTCGCTACTTTGACTATATGTACCTGGAAACATTTTCGTGTGTGAGAATGTAAGCAACATAGTTTTGTTAGCGTGTTCTGATTTCAGAATGACCAGAATATGTCCCAAAAAAAACGCGCCCTAAGTATATCATTTGGCGACCATCTTGCATGTGTGGTTGGTATCTGGTCGTGGTCGATTAAAATCGTATGTCTTGGGTCGAAGTCTCGTAAAAAATCTTATCGGTACCGTGTGAAGTGGGAAGAATGTGAGATGTAGAAGCTCATTCTCGGATCGTCGACAAAATTTTTTCCGTACGCCGATGCCTATGATCTATCAGAGTACAGACGCACCGCTGACGTCATAGAAAAATTGTCTGCTTTGCTTTGTCCAACATGTCGCACAGTTTTGAAAATGTTTGCGAGATTATTCTGGATTGAGCAAGTGAAAGCCTCAAAAAATGTTTAGCAGCAGCTGTTACGAGCAGGAAAAAGAAGAAACCAAGACGAAAAGTATTCTTGGCGACTTGAAAAATACCTAAACTGGAACAAATCTTCGAACGGTCGAGAGCTACGAGGCAAGTTCGTAATTTTACTCTTTTTACTTTTATGTTTATGTATAAAACAAATAGATTCCATTTTGCCGTGTGTCTGTTCAGTTATAGATTACAGATGACGTCAAAAAGTGGTAAGAACAAAAAAGTGGCACACGGCCGCAGGCCAAATGGAATCTATTTGTTTAATTGATAATGATGATGATGATGATGATGATGATGACGATGATGATGATGATAATAATGACGATAACGATGATGATGATGATGATGATGATGATAATGACGATGATAATGATATGATGATGGGTAATGTAACAATAGAAACATTAATGGCAATAACAAAAAGAAATTCGCATGAACAATTTAAACACACAGAAAAAGTAAACTGACCATTTGCATCTCATAAACTCGATAGTGAGTGGATGGAAAATTAGTTCCTCCCGTCCATAATCCAACATTGTCTGTAATGAAATCAATATAAGTTGATGAAAAGCCATCACGGTATGTTGACCTAGCATTTCTCCATAGTACCTTAATTCATAACAGGGTATCTACATTTTACACAACTTTTCTCAAACTCATTAATAATTCATGACGAGAACACAAAGGAAATCACTACCGTGAAGGAGGTTTGGATATCCTGTCTTAATTTGCATAGATTTTGGCGATTTTATTCCTTCGTTTTCTCCGCATTTAACGATCAGTTTGAGAAGCTATATCAAATACTCGTAAGAGTGTTTCAACAGGCATCCCAACACCTTGAAGTGGGTTAAAAAATAGCTCGGCTGCGCCTCGTTTTTCAACCTTCGCGGTGTTTGGATATCGGATGAAACACTGTTCCTCGTGTTTGGTATATTGCATAGTACTTCAGGGTTGAACTGCTCCTATAATTCCTTTAATCTAGTTTTAAATAATGTTGTTGTTATTCAATTACCTTTGGTGCAAAGAACGTACGGCCATCACTGAGAAACGAGGGGTCGGCATTCACGTATTCAAAATTGTAAGTTATCTGAAACGTAAACAAAAATACAGTAATAAAATTGGCCTACCATATGTTTTAAGAAAACACGCGCACGGCTTCAAAAACGCGTCTACTGTTTTTCATTCTTACCAAAAATTCCTCGTCAGAGCTGAGATGGGGAGAGCTTTGAATGCATTTATCCATGGCAACCTTAATAATAATAATAACTTTATTTATGTGTCTAAAAAGTCATCTAGCAGAGGGAAAAACCCTCCATTAACAGGGGACACCTGACTGCACTAAAAATTGCAATAAGGTAAAAAGTCTATATATATCTAAAATATAAATAGTAACTATTTACAAGTTAAAAACATAAATGCAATAAATTAAATCCCGAAAATAAAAATAATTATGTGTTGCATAGATGGCAGCCACTGCAACCATCTAATAAATTGCTGAGGTCACGCTTGCGTAGACACGCCTCATTAAGTGTGATGGCTGATCTGTGCTTACTGGACAGCTTACTCCACAATTTTGGGCCTAAATATCTGAGTGAATGTTTGCCATATGTTATAGTATTAAAACTAGGTACACAGGACGAAATAACGACTTTAAGTGCAAGTAAAGGTTCATTAAAGAAAACTTAAAGAACAATTTCGACTATCTTTAAGTGCACCGTAAATTACTTAAATAAGCCTTTACTTGACAACACTTAAAGCAAGTAATGAACAATTTAAGTTGCCTTTAAGGGTCTTTAAGTTGTTAAAAAGTTGAATTAAAGATAACGTAAAGGTTCTTAAACACATATTAAAGATACTTACTTACTTTAATACATTTAAGAGTATTTACGTCTCAACTTAAAGATTTTCGATACCTTTAAGTAAAATTTAATTTTCTCTTAAAGATTAGTAAATTCATTATTTCGTCCTAAGGAATCAGATTGCCTTAGGCTATAAGAACTTAAAAAAACAGTGTGCTGATCAGTGAGATAATCATCATTTAACAAAAAATATTGGATTGGTTGTGATCGCTTGATGACCTAATGACAAAATAATTAATTAGTTTTAGTTAATTAAATAGTTTCTAAATTTTGCTCTTAATTCTTAGAAGCCAGCTTCATCTCTTCGATCCTTGCAGCAGTATAGCAACAACAGCACACCTCTTAGCCTGAAGCCTTATGCGCCACATAGAAAAACAAGGATGCTTAGTGACATGTTCAAACCCTGGTTAAATGGAAACACAAATCGACGCAACTTGGAAATTTGCGTCGAGTTGCGACTCCGCAATTCGTATGCAAGTCGAAGCCAGTTTTTCACGGTCAGTCAAATGCGTTTGGTAGCCTTATGTGACAAGTAGTTTTTTTCTAAAACCTTCCAAATCGCAGGTGACGCAATTGCTTGCACATCTTCCGATTAGAACAATCATGCTTATATTTATACTGATTGCAATTTATTCATTAAAAAACAGCTCTTTTGATAACAAAAAAGTCTTTCTCTACTTCACAGTCGGTGTGTTGCGTTCGTGGCCGGTGTGTTAAAGTGTACATGAAGTGAAATTTTACTACCTTTTTGTTTTAGGGTTTTATGTTGTTTATATCACCTTTATTTCACTTTCAGTCGTTTTTCCTCTTTTGCGCGAAGAGGATCCACTATTTTTTGCGGTTTAAAAGCTCCCGCCGGAGCCTGAAATTTGCGACATTTTGAGTGCGGCCAAAAAGGTATTTGTGACGTCATTCGTGTGTTCGATCACCATAAAACATGACGGAGAAAGGGACGAACCCGGGACTAAATAAAATACGCGTCGCTTGCAGCCATATTTAATTGAAATAATCCTTCCATAAGTTGCCAAAACTCCACTGTAAAACGAGTGACGCCCTCAGTAGCAAACAAACTAATGATGTCACTAGAACCCAGGTCCTTGTCTAATATGCCCAACTTGCATCGCTTATAAAAATTTGGTCCCGCCCTTCAAGTGACTTATTTTCCCATCAAAATATTTCTTAAAACACCTATTTTTAGGTTACCGAAAAAACATAGTAGTTAAATTTCACTTCATGCGCACTTTAAAAGAAAAACTCACATCGAATGGAAAGTTCACTAGACTTGCGTGTGTTTCAGTCATATAAACCCTTCCTATTTGTAATATTTTATAAACTAATAGGCACAAGAGTGCGATCATCTAATAGTATATAGTCTTCAGGTCGGCGCACACAAGGCGACTAATCACTTTGTGCGATCTCTCCATTTTCGCTAAAATTCTATTAGCAGCAACTAAACTTTGGCAGTCGCTGCAAGTCGCACGAATACAAACTGATTTGAATTGAAGTCTACTCGTGTGCTCGTGCTCGTGCTCGTGCTCGTGCTCGTGCTCGTGCTCGTGCTCGTGCTGCTTGTTGCTGCATGCTATCATATAAAAGAAGTAACCAATCAAAAGACTGCCCCTGCAACAAATCCAACCAAATCCAAATAGAAAATAAAACCAATAATAAAAACCCACATCATTCTTTGCAAATAGTTCTTTCCTATGAACTGCAGGCAA
Source organism: Dendrophyllia cribrosa (assembly GCA_024195265.1). NCBI lineage: Eukaryota > Metazoa > Cnidaria > Anthozoa > Scleractinia > Dendrophylliidae > Dendrophyllia > Dendrophyllia cribrosa. Next base: position 38,057,401 of record JAJLRJ010000009.1, read on the forward strand.
CTGGCCACGGGGACTAACCAGTCACCGAGACAAGTCGCCAAATTAATGTGTGCCGACCATTGGTTCTCTCAAAACAACCCTCTCTACTTTCAAATAGCTCAAGCACGCTATGTGTGACTATGTTTTGCTTCTCGATCTCCTTTGTTCGTTTTGTTCGTTCGCCGGGCGCATGATTTTCACAGTTTGAGTGACTTTAGCATATAATTATACTACATGATGCGATATTTTCAGTGGGGAAAAGTAATTTATTGTAATTTTCAGTAAAGCAGGTGATGCGTATTCTTAAATGTATTCACATCCTTAATGCGTTTTTCTTTTGACGATCCCGCACGAATGTTTTTGATGGGTCCTTAAGATGTAAGATGTAAAACGGAAGATGTAGAATAAAAAACATGTTACAAGACGGAAATGAAAATATATTGTTAAGCACTAAAACAGCAAACAAAGTAAAAGAGAAAAATTCCATTTTCAGGCGAATCCACCAGCTTAAAAGAAAGTTAAGTTAGAATGCTGTTGCTACATACGCAACCTTAAAATTTATTCTTGATATTTTTTAATTCACGTAAATAATAGAACTTCCGCATAGCTGATAATTTTCTATTATTTAAAAGTTTTTTATTAAAGAAACACACACCATTGCTTCAGATTGGTGCTTTGAAACAGGTGTAGCCGTCTTCATAGAAACGTTATCGAGGAACAATTTCGGAAATATAAAGCTAAATGGTGAAATAATATCGATGGTAATTATTTATGGATGTTCTTTTGCTTCTCATTTTAACAGGAGAGGCTAGGGCTTTTATAGTTTGAGTATAAATATGATCTAAAAAGAGGTTGCGTTTTGTTGGGATCGAACGCAAACCTACGATCTAAAGAAATAGTAAATTATTTCTTCAGCCATTGCAATTCTTATGAAACTAATATTTAACTATTATAGCACGAAAGCGCGCGTGATATTGCCAATTCTTAGCCGACGAGGCCGTAGGTCGAGTCGGCTAAAATTAGGCGATATCACGCAAGCCTGAGCGCAATAATAGTTTTATAATTCAACACATTGATAACAAAGCACAGTTTGAAGAAAAAATATCGAGGCCGGTCTGTCATGTTTGCATTCTCTTGTCAAAATGCGAAATTTACCGCCATCGTTGGATATACGTCATGTAGACATAGCGTATATCGATAATTTTTTTACCATATTTGGGCAGTGTATCAATGTGTTGAATTATAAAAGACATTAGACTGCGGTACAGGCGTTTTTAGGTGGCCGTGTGCAAAACGTGAGTGGCTGGGAGTAGTGGAAAAGGGTAGGAAGAGGACTCGCTTGTTCGCCTCAAAAATACACCTGTTCTGTTGGCGAAGTAACATTAGCTAACTTACATACTACCTAATAAGCACAAAATGTTCACAGTTTCAGAAGTACTTTACACGTATTTATATTCATCATATTTATGACTGACAATGCGCAGAATCTCACTGAACTGAAATAGGCTTACATAATATTTGTTTGCTTACTGTCATCTCGGTTTTACTGAAGTTAAAATGTGATGGACGAGATGTAAAACATCTGTTACAAGCACACAAAAACAAGCAAAATAGAACGAAAGATCGTCTTTTAACCATTTGGCCATGATAAAGGTGCGATTGGTGATAATGTTGCACCAATAGTGTTATAGAATAAATCAAAGCCGAAGAAAGGGAGAACAACAAGAATTTTCAATAATTTCGATAACGTTACAGAAACTGAGAAACTTTAGGCACCATTGTTATTGGTGCTTTGTAACTGCATGGCGTGGCCATCTAAAAACAGCAGTGAAAGGCGGAACAATTTCTTTGATTGACTTTAATAAAGGCTGAAACTGAATCGAAGGCTAATTTAAGCGAGAATGTCGATGGTCATTGACAAAACATTTTAGACAAAAAGAAACATTCAGCTCTTGATTGGTACTTTGCAGCTGTGTGGTGCGGCCGTCCTAACAGAACCCTGAAAACAACAAAAGCAAGGGATAATGATTGGACCTGTCCAATTGTTATCTCTTGACAAACGATAAGGTAAAATAGAGCAATCATAAGCTAATTTCTTTTTTATGGATGTTATTTCTTTAGCGTCTTTTTTTTAGTTGGGACGTAACTTTTATAAATTGATCTGAGTAAATTTGGCCCAAGAAGAGGAACTATCTTATTACCAAGTTGAACGCTAACCTGCATGGGAAAGCCTGTGGACTTACTATTCAGTACACAAAACATCCGGTTGGAAACTTCAAGCTTATACATTTTGAAATGATTTAACTCTACCTTCACCTACACACCATTGCTTCATATTGGTGCTTTGAAACAGGTGCGCCCGTCGTTATAGAAACGTGATGCGGGATAGAATTTAATTGATTGCTTTGAATATTAAAATACTGAAATGTAAAAGTTAATGGGGGAATAATTTAATACAAGCTCTTCTCATTTATATTTTGCAATATTTCTAAAATACTTCTAATAAGCGCAGAGTGCGATCGTATACAGTCTTACCTTTCTAGACAACCACATCACTCTTCACTCTTCAAAATACTCAAGCACTCTAAGGATTCCTACGTTTTGTTTTCTTAGCTAGCTGTCATGCTACCACAGCTCGATGTCTACAGTCTCAGCAGTGACATTAGCATGACACGAATAAATAACACTAAACCCTGCCGCGCCGCCTTCATTCTTTTCGCGAGCCCCCGGACTGCATGTCATGCAACTTCTTAGAAATTTTAGACTGACGTCGGTTTCGACTAGCTTGATTTTCTGCGCCATCTTCTTCTGAGAGTAAATCGCTTTATTCTATATACAGGAGCATCAGGCAGGGATCAGGAGCATCAGGATCCAATAATTTGGATTTTTGGCTCTCGAAAGAAAAACTAAAGAACATATTATCCTAATCCAGCTGTACTTTTTTACAAATCAAACTATCTCGTGCGCTTACAGAGCCTGGAAGGTACCTACAAAAGCTTATCTTCTGGAAAGAAAACCTCAGTACTTCAACGAGCAGAGCTCTTTTACACAATGGCACAACCTGAAGACCTCAATTCGACACGCGTCGCTAACTGTGTCTTCAACGCCTTCCTTTCTTGTACCGCCATCATGTTGAACATTATAACAATACTCGCGCTGAGAAAAACCTCCTCTTTGCCGACGCCTATGAAAACTTTGCTCTTCAGTCTGTCTATTTCTGATCTTGGTGTTGGTTTACTGATCCAACCTTTGTACATTGCAGTTCTTGTCATGGCGATAGAACAAAACACTGAAACTCAAACTTTTAAGATCACGCGAGATGCTTTTTTCGTCACAGGGTCTTTTTTTTCTTATGCTTCGTACTTTGGTATTGTGGCTCTGAGTGCAGACAGATTCTTGGCTATTCATCTTCATCTCAGATACCAGGAACTTGTGACTCACAAGCGAGTTGTTGCTGTAGTTATCGCACTTTGGGTGTTCAGTGCAGTTGTTACGTTGATTGTTTCCCTGAGGTGGATCCCAGCAAATGTTCGGCCCATCATTGCAGCACCTATTGAGGGTGTTTGCTTCCTAACCACAGCCTTGTTTTATTTCAAGATTTATTTAGCCGTACGACACCACAGCAATCAAATGCAAGCCCTGCAAGTACAACCACAAGCACAAAATGAAGACGCCGGGGCATCAAATT